>OY757024.1:14706300-14938800 GCA_963580285.1 Lucinisca nassula
TCATGTAATTGGCAACGTCACAATAACGTCTTGGCTGGGCTGATAACCGCTGTCCGTTCAAAATACACTGTTTCCGGTTATCAGACCGGGCGGGCTGATAACCGGAAATGGAAACAGGCATTATCACACATGCAAAACATGGGTTATCGTGTTAAATATTGTACTGAATATGTGATAAATTGATATATACCACTTCTGCAGTCTTGCTGTAGGAGTCGGCGCTTTTGGCGACGCGGGTAGAGTGGTTTGTTTTTTCAGGTGCATTATTATGTATCGAGGTCTGAAACGGAATAAACAGGTGTTATTGTTCCGGTTATCCCCCTTCCTATCTACGCCAGTGTTTGCTCTGTTGAACATCGTCACGAGAAAACCAGGCTTATGGTTTTTCGACCCGAACCCTGTTGTTCAAATGGTCGTTAGCTTAACGAGGTGGTTAGTAGGGAAACTGTTAACTGCCCTGGCAATCCAATTCTTAATTTAATAGTATTTTGCGGATAAAATGAGAGCACCTCTTGCATTCTTTACAAAAACACGACTATAAGAATACATTGAAATTTTACCGCCGAAAAAACGACAATTTTAAGATGAAAAATTGTGATATTTTTCTTATTTCTGCTCAAAATATAGATTGTGGATACACGTTAGAACCGCCTCATCGAGGCGGTTCTAACGAGTACCCACAATCTATATTTTAGAGCAGTAATAAGAAAAAATAAGGTTTACCCCTGTAAACCCCAGTTTTACTATATACATGTAGAAATGGGGTTCAAGGGGTTCAAAATTATATAGGCGTGTTTTCGTGATGTTTTGCATTTGCAGAAGCTGTTCTCATTTTTTTCAGCAAAACTATTACATGTAGCATATTTGCCAAATTAAATGATCAAAGTTTTAACAATACGTTATCTAAAGACATCGTTAGTTCTGAACAGCTGGTCCCAGGTAAATCACCAGGGGCCAATTGTTCAAAACTAGCAACGTCGTTAGTTAACGTATCGTTAAAACTAAGACCATTTAATATGGCAAATATGCCAATAGTTTTCCTGAAAAAAAAATGTGAGCAGCTTTTGCAGATGCAAAAGCTGTTCACATTTTTTTCAGCAAATATAACATTACATTAGATACATGTATTATACTTGCTGGAATAGTTGACAATTTGACCACTAACGAGCTTGTTAAGCTAATTAGGCTTTCACTGGCCGTTCCAAGGCGGTTCTTCTGTCGCGGTTTATTTTTGTTATGGTTTGTCTTTGGGTGTTTGTATCGCTTATATTATTTTGTTTGGGATAGCCAATTGGCAATTTTGTGGGAAAGTAACTGTCCTTTTGGCTTTCCGCTATTGATGTTTCCATTAGGGTCTGTGGTTTCATGTTTGTGTTTCTTTCCCTTCGGTGTCCCTGATGGGAGCTGTGGGTTAATTGTATCGATTCCTGATCATTGCATTCACTTCTATTTTAAACAACTGGGCCCAGCTCGTCTATTAAGCAACAAATACTACCAAGGGTCTTAATGCTTTGTATAAAGAAGCCAGCGATATTGTTCTATCAAAACAGCGACCACTAGGGTGCTGATAAGTTTGAGCGGATGCGCAGGCGGGTTGATCCGTCCCTTTGTTGTTCTCATGGAACAAACCAGGTTTCCATATAACGTGGCTTATATATTATATTTAAATATGTTCTATAAAAGGGTTATCCTTTGGAAGCAAGGAATACACCACAGAAGTGAAAAATATGGAGTGTACATGTTTTCTGGGCCAGATTAGCTAGTTTCGGCCAATTAGGCCTCATCAGTGACCCTCAGATATTTTCAAATTTCCACAATGGAATCAATGATCCCAAAGGACAAGAAAATATAATCTACACTATGATGTAGGGCATTGAGACGTTTAACCGCCGCCACACATTCCCACACACCAGCTGTAGTGAAGTTAAATATGTTCTATAAAAGGGTTATCCTTTGGAAGCAAGGAATACACCGCAGAAGTGAAAAATATGGCGTGTACATGTTTTCTGGGCCAGACTAGCTAGTTTCGGCCAATAAGGCATCATCAGTGACCAATTAGGCCTCATTAACCCTTGTCCTGCTGAGCCCGGGTATGTCTCATCTTTCAAACAATGAAGATCCAGATCAGATGGCTTCTGAAGAAGCCACCTGATCAGGATCTTCATTGTTTGTCATTCAGTTTATGAATTTGTCACAATCATTTGCATCAAGTTATCTGATTGGTGGATAATCAGTAGTGGATGTGGCATATTTAAATATTCAGCAGGACAAGGGTAAACTTTTTGTACCTGTTTTTTTTTTTTTTTTTTTTTTTTGTAGAACAAAAGTAGAGATTCAGTAACATCTTTAAGGCCATTTCACCCTAAAAGATGCTCATTTCTTTCATGGTTTGCACTTAAAGCGTTCATCTAATAACTGCCATTTCCCCCGCCGTGACAGACTTCAATATAACGTGCCTTACAAGGGACATGTCTGATCCAGTATCTAGCAGAAAAGAATTTAAAACAATAACATTAGAGTGGAGAGGAAAACAAGAAATATGTCATTTAAACGATATAATATGTCGTTTAATAGTTCTTGTTTTCTTTTCCACTCTGAAAACGTAGGGTTAAATTTAAAACAATAAAATTAGAACGGAACAGAAAACAAAAATATGTCGTTTAATCTTGTTTTCTGTTCCACCCTGAAAAAGTTGCGTGGAATTTAAAACAATAAAACTAGAATGGAACAAACAAAATATGTCGTTTAAACGACATTCTTGTTTTCCTCTCCACTCTGAAAACGTAGCGTGGAATTTAAAACAATAAAGATATCGTTTATCGACATTATCTTGACCTACCATTGGTTAAAGAGCTCGGTTTTTCAACATAATGTCTCGTTTAAACGATATCATCATAGCCTTCCATTGGTTTGAGATACCAACCAATGAAAGGTCAATATTATGTCGATTAAACGATATCTTTATTGTTTTAAATTTCACACTACTTTTTAGAGTGGAAAGAAAAACAAGGAATATGTCGTTTAAAAGACATATTTTTGTTTTCTGTTCATTCTAATTTTATTTAAAATTCCACCTTCCTTTTTCAGAGAGGAAAGGAAAACGACATATTTTTTTTTTTTTTTTTTGTTCCATTCTAATTTTATTGTTTTAAATTCCACGCTACTTTTCCAGAGTGGAACAGAAAACAAGAAATATGCTGTTTAAACGACATTTTTTTTTCTGTTCCATTTTAATTTTATTGTTTAAGATTCTACCCTACCTTTTCAGAGTGGAACAGAAAACAAGAAATATGTCGTTCAAAATCACGATATCGTTTAAACGACATATTTCTTGCTTTCCTCTCCACTCTAACTTTATTGTTTTAAATTCTGTTCTGCTAGTACTGGAATAGAAATGTCCCTTCCCGGGTTCCGTACTTACATATTATATTTATCATTTTATATGTCAGCAAATCAACTGTCTCAAAGGCCATTGGTTTCTGGTCAACTCGTACCTAAGTCAACTCGTACCTTAGTCAACTCGTACCCGAGTTTGGTCAACTCGTACCTTAGTCAACTCGTACCTAAGTCAACTCGTACCTTAGTGAAAATAAAATTTGTTTTGGGGTAAGTTTGGCTTAAGTACACATATATACAGGTCAACTTTATGGTCTATGCAGACTCCTGATCCTTTTCCCGACGACGAAGACGATACACAGTGGGTGCATGACGCCATTACGCACGTGCGCCAAAATGGCGCCTTTCATGTGTATGACCCTCATATCCCTTTAGCCAGACATAATTTATGGGTGCTCGTTAGAACTATCCCTGTGGGGCAGCTCTAACGATTGCCAACAATCTATGCCCCAGAGCGATGTGATTGGTACATAACACCATGCTCAACATAAGATGAACTTCATATGTAAATATGTAAATGAAAATAACGAGAAAAATATAATTGTAGAACTTACATTTCATGCTCATTTGCAAATGAAATGAAGTTATACAATTATAATTTGTTCTCATATACATGTATGCTCAAAACATAAATGTTGGCTAACATAAATGTTGCATATTCCTTATTACTGTTACTTTACGATAACACACCCATGCAATATAGTGCGTTTTTCACATCTCCAAAATGGCAACTTTTCTTACGAAAATCCGTGTGTTTTTTTTCTTTTTTTTTTTTTTCTTATTTATACTTCAAACATAGGCTGTGATCTTTAGTTGGAACGACTTCGTTGAGGCTGTTCTAACGAGTACCCTCAACCTATATGGACTCGCTAGGAGCGGCATCTTCAAGCGACCTGAAACATTATCATAGCATACACATTCTATATAAAACAGATCGTCGGTTTTGCCTCACAATTTGCATAATTTTTTCTAATATTATTATTATTATTATCATCATCGGTAATAACGGCTAAAGAGTATCCACAACTGAAGAATTGTTCGTTATATCTGAATAGGCGTGTTTTCGTAATGCCAGGATAATTTTCCCCTTTAATTGCAATAAATAAATAAATAAATAAATAAATAAAATGAATAGATAAATAAATTGATCACTAGACTAAAATATCTTATAAATTAAATTTGTATTACCTGTCCCACGAAGACGATGCTGCCAACGGTCGCAGACATCGCAACTTACAGCATGCTGACGTCCACCAACCACCTTACCACATGCAATGCACAAACAGACATTTTGATGTAAGTTTATAGCTTTGATTCTTAGTAAGAGATTTCAAAGATGAATGCTACTGCAAGGATTCTGTACTTCTTATATATCCAGTAATCGACAATTCAAAAGAAAATAATACACAAAAGATAATTGACCTTAAATTCCTGCGTGTCATTACGTTTTGTCAGAACAAAAACAGCCGCTCGCCGGCAAAATTAAAGCAATTAAAAACAGTCTTTAATGAAGGACGATTAGATTAAACTAGTACCGATAATCGTTTTTACACCCACATTAATCGGTACACGATTAACTTAAGGTGTTAATTAAATTAACCCAAATGGAATCTTCCATCTTATATATTTCGAAATTTAGGGGTGTCAGGTTGTGTTTTCTTCAAAATTTATTCGGGAAGTGGCTAAACTTTTTCAAACAGCGTTGGCATCTGATCTGGGCCTGCAGTGTTTGACAAGGTACCCCTTTGTGGGTTTCTGGTACTGAATGGGTTAAAAGTGAATAATAATAAAATAATAACAATAATAAAAATAATTATAACTAGAGCAGGTTGATGGCGCGCCATCGCATATCCCCAAGTTATGCGGCGTCGGATCTGGGTCTGCAGTGTTTGACAAGGTACCCCTTTGTGGGTTTCTGATACTGAATGGGTTAAAAGAGAATAATAATAATAATAATAATAATAAAAATAATAATAATAATAATAATAAAAATAATAATAACTAGAGCACGCCATCGCATATCCCCGCGCTGTGAAAACCATGTTACAATAAAAGGACCCAAAGTACTTCTCCCTGGCCTCCGGTGAACTCAAGACATGGCTCGGGGCAAGTTATGACCCATTTCAGCTACTGTTATTCAGTTATTGTTCGGCAAAAAGATAGAGGACCCCACCTACCCCTTGGGTACGAGTTGACCAAACTAGGTACGAGTTGACTAGGGGGTACGAGTTGACCAAAGAACGGGTACGAGTTGACCAAAAACAGGTACGAGTTGACTTAGGTACGAGTTGACTTAGGTACGAGTTGACCAGTTACCAGGCCATTTTACCCTAAAATCACTTTCATGGTTTGCATTAAAAGCGTTCATCCCATTACTGCCATTTCCACCGCCGTGACAGACTTCAATAGCTTCAATGTGTATTCATCCTAATAAAATCGGGCCACCCCAGCAGGCACACGTCTCTAGGGCAACGTCAATCAACGTCGGTGCAACGTCACACACCGACGTCACGACGTTGCACTGACATAGATGTGAATGTGTGCATAAACGTCATGACGTTGCAACGAAGTTGAGATGACGTCACAAGTACGTCATGTGCTTGCTGGGATCTATCTGGTTAGTAGGCGATCCCGCAGCTCAAGAGTCTAATAACCTCACGGCGAAAACATGGATCTAGCGCAAAGTACACGACTGGATTTAAAGCATAGTTTATAAAGTAAAATCTGTAACAACAGAATAAAAGAACAAGCTCATTGACTGATTCATAGTCGCCATAGTTACGGATAGCAAAAACGTATCCGAACGTGAGTGCCATCAGAAAGGTCACGGAAAATGTTCCAGCGATGATAACCATAATCAAGACCTTTCTGATCTGAACCGGAGCCACCTGCCTCTGGGAACGTTTTGTAGTAACTTTCAGCCTTGTAGATGTGGTCTCGCTGATTGTACTGTGGCTTTGTGTTATGTCCGTACTAATTTCTTGTATACTTCCAGTTTGATTTTCCTCAAATTCCTCCGACCGACTCACTCCTGCCTTATACATATATTTACTGCTAACGGTCACCGAACAGGACTTTAAGATAAACAGTCCACCAGGGCCGTTTTGGAGTTTCTTCATTCGACGCACATGTAAAATTGTTGACCTAGCTACAAAGATGTACAGCACTATTGTAACCAAAAGGAAAACGTCATACGCCGACAGAAGATGCCTATACATAGCCGGATATACATATTCATGATAGTCCGATCGTACCTCACATACCCGAACTGTTTCTGTGACATTGTCAAAATTTAATGTATGATTGTTGATATCCCACAGAATAGCCGCCGGTGTGGCACACAGAAAGGAACCGAAAATTCCACAAGAACTCAAAGTCACGATGAGTTTTTGGCTGATTTGTTTTCCGAACGGTCTACAGATCTTTCTATATTTACACACGCTTGTAACAAACAGCATGTACATAGCCGATAGTCCTGTAAATTGAACGAAGAAATTTTTGGCTTTGCAGAGGCTTTTTGATGGTGCTTCAAACCAAAGCCACGTAGATACCGTTTCCATGGGAACTGTTGAGCAGCAACTTGTAAAGTCTACCATGCTCAGCGCTAGCACAAGCGATCGAAAACGATTGTTAGGATAGCGGAAACCGTATATGTACAAAACGGTTATATTTCCAAAAAATCCTAGGATGTTGTAAATTATGAAACATGTAACAACTGGTAAAATAATTTCTTGAAATTCCTCACTGAAGCTTGCCATGGTGAAGTCAGTTTGAGAAAACTGTTTTAACATAGATTTATTATTCCCGAAAAGCTGAGAGAAATCAATCCAGCAAGCTTTTAGGAAAACATGGGCCCCGTCAAGCGATTTTGGTGCTTATCGCCTATGTGAGCAGCGAAGGTTCAGGCGAGCCTGCGCATCCGCGCAGTCTCGCCAGAACCCTCGCTGCTCGCTCATACAAGCAGTGAATCAAGAGGAACCTTCAGACAGAAAGCCATATCTCTGGCCCCTCTGAATGGCTGGGCATGCGCAGTTAAAACGTGTCATGACGGAATGCTCGAAGACACAAATTCGCTTGGCGCGGCTCACATTATCTGTGATATTAGTTTACTCAGTTCACAGACCAACTCTCATTATACTAACTAATGAGACTGAAAATACGTTATGCTTGAGCCTAATCGAATGCTTTGTCTATTATTTTTAAGTAGAAAAACATGCACAGCGATAAGAGTCTCTTTAAGGCCAGTTTAAGCATAAATAGCTGTTGAGTCCTCAAACAACATTATTCATGTTCACATAGTAATCTTCACATGCGGATTAAACATTTTTTACAACATCCACAACATTACTCATGAACAGTCACAATGACTGAAAACAGCTAATGCAAGACACCAATAGAAGAAAAAGCTTTATACACCTATGCAGAGAGAGAGAGAGAGAGAGAGAGAGAGAGAGAGAGAGAGAGAACGCTTGCACGTTCACTGACGCATAACACAAATACGAAACTGAATAGTAACAACTGCCATGTGACTGTCAACAGAAAACGTGGGGGCGTCAAGTACAGCGTTATTTTGCGCATTCAAACTAAATTCAGGTACTTAAGATGCATCAGGAATCGTTCTAATCAGAACCCAAGCCCATCCAAAACATAAAAGGGAAAGACTAAAAACACACCCTAACAAACAACGAAATCACAGGCGACAACCCGAGTTAGCACCTTTTTTTAAATACCTCTCGGGACGAGCCACAGCAACACGTTAAAAGGTATTTTGGTTTCAAAATTTAATGTCGGACTTCAAACACTTCAGCAACAAGGCCTATCGGAACCCGAATTCTATGGTGACTTAGTATATAAATTTAGAAAAATACATGTCTGTAATGACTTTAGTACCCAATTTCGTATAATCGTTCGTCGATATATAAAGATCGGGTACAACATAAATGTTATAAAACAGACTGCATGCATGGTGGTGAACCCAAACACGGTTGGCAACTTTGCTTCCCTCTTTGTTTGTACACCGGTGGGTCGGGCTTAAGATTATATGACGGTTCCAGCGTAAAAACATAAATGGAATTTTATTTTATTTCAGCATTCTTTATGTTGGTTGGCGCCTGATGCTCCGTCTTTGGTCGGGCCCCTCGGGATCTAACTGTTGGTTTTCTTTTGCTCCAGCAATTCTGTTGTTGTATGCTGTCGAGTCCTCAACCTTGTTTCATCTCTGTAGTTTTTTTTATTTGTATGTTCTCGGAGATGTTACACTGATGAGTTAGGAAGCCTTCATGCGGACTAAATAAAAATAGTGTATACCGCGACAGAGGTAAGGGCGAGGATTATGGCCATGTAACATCGATTGAAGCCCCCAGTGGTATTCTTTCCACTGACCGTTCCAAGGCGGTGTTTCTGTGGCGGTTTATTTATGTTGTTGTTTGTTACTTACTGTGTGTATCACTTGTGTCTTTCTATTTTGGACGGCCATTTGGCCATTTTGTGTGAAAGTAACTGTCCTTATGGCCTTCCTTTGTTTAGGATTCCATTATGGTCTGGTCGCTTCATGTTTGTGTTTCTTAACCTTTGGTGTCTTTGATGGGTGGATTAAGTTAATTTTATTGATTCCTGATCTTTGTTTTACTTCTACTTTGTACATGTATTCATATATCCCTTGAAACACACACACGGTGAAGATTACATTTACAACTATACATCAATGTCCTTATTTCTGCTTAAGTTAACTCCATAGATTGTTGATACTCGTTAAACTGTGTCATTACGAAAACACGCCTATGCAAATACATACATTGAAAAAAATTTTAAACACCGAAAAATGAAAATTTTCAGATGGAAAAATTGTTGTATTTTTCTTAATTCTGCTCAAAACATAGATTATGGATAGTCGTAAGAACCGCCTCGAGTAACCACGCCCTATGTTTTCGAGCAGAAATAAGAAAATAATGTATAACCCTGCAAAACCCCAGTTTTACTTCATGCGGACTGAATAAATTATTTGTCTAAATCGTGACGGAAGTAAGGGCGAGGATTGTGGCCACGTAAAATCGATTCAAGCCCTCCACCCCTACCCGATCTCCCCACGTGGAATTCGTTTCACTGACGATCTTCTAACGCGGTTTATTTTTGTTATGGTTTGTCTTTGAGTATCTTGAGTGTTTGTGTCGCATATATTATTTTATTTTTGATAGCCAGTTGGCCTTTTTGTGGGAAAGTAACTCTCCGTTTGGCTTTCCGCTGTTTATGTTTCCATTAGGGTCTGTTGTTTCATGTTTGTGTTTCTTTCCCTTGGTGTCTCTGATGGGAGCTGTGGGCTAATTGTATCGATTCCTGATCATTGCCTTCACTTCTGTGTAATCGGGTCAGGAGTATATAGGCGCGTTTTCGTGAAGCACTGAGTTTTTCTAATAAGCTCAAAATTCGTTGTTTGGAGAAAACCTAGTGAAAATATAAAAATATAGAAAAAGGTGGCCAGGAAAAGCCACAATCATAGAGTACAGCCGAACAATGGCACCAAGAGAAAGAGTAATAATAATAATAATAATAATAATAATAATCACGAAAACACGCCTATATAATTTTGACCCCCTTACATCCCACTTTTATATGGTAAAAAAATGGGTTTACAGGGGTAAAACTTTTTTTTCTTATTTCTGCTCTAAAATATAGATTGTGGGTACTCGTTAGAACCGCCTCGATGGGGCAGTTCTAACGAGTACCCATTAGGCGTGTTTTCGTAAAGAACAGCAACAAGAGAACTAAGATGCTCCTGAATCGCTCAACATATTACAAGCTTACGTTTTTTCTACTATTTTCCGCTCTGGTTGCCATTTTGCCCATACGAGCGTAGCCGTTTTAGCTGTTTTGGTAGATAGTCGCCAAAGCAATACCCCTATGCAGTTTGAATGAAATTGTCCCAGAGATGTAGGAGGAGTTGTCTTTAAAAGATTTTTCAAATACAAAATCTAACGGTTTGGCCTGGATATCTCAGTCGGATGCGCGTCTGACTGGTCTTCAAGCGAACGCGGGTTCGATACCTGCCGGAGTCGGCAACATTCTTTCTTGGAGATTGATCATGAAATCTTTTCTACGGTCATTCTCTCCCTTCCGTTGATTCAAGAAGGGCATGTGTCAGTTTCTTGCGAAAGAATGTGCATTGTACTGGTTAATAGCTTACGTATGCGCCTGCCCAGGAAAAATGTGGATAGGTAAATTGACCGGCTCAAAAATGACCTAAATAGTGTTGACTCGGCCGTTTAACTCCAATACAAACAAACAAAACAAGATCTGACGGCCATCTTATTCATCTAAGCCGAAGGATCTTAGCGTGATGTACATGGGTGACGAAATTTCTGTCACACGTTAACAACGTTTAGCTTATTGACTTTTAACAAACAGAGAATATATGTTATTTTTCGGAGATACATCGAATTCACAAATAGGATAAATAAAAATCGTATTTTCACTGTTCGAAACAGTGAAGATATCGATTTAGATTTCACTGAAAAATCTCCATCAGTCATTGAAAAGCATGTAGGAAAATATTTTATTTTTTTTAATTGCCTTATCGAGGCGATAAAAAAATTATACAATATATTTTTATAGTTTTAATTTATATTTAATGTTAATAAGATATTCATAAGCTGTTCATACATCACGAAAACACGCCTATATAATTTTGACCCTCTTGAACCCCACTTTTATATAGTAAAACTGGGGTTTCCGGGGGTATACTTTATTTTTCTTATTTCTGCTCTAAAATATAGATTGTGGGTACTCGTTAGAACCGCCTACGATTACCCACATTCTATTTTTTAGAGCAGAAATAAGAAAAATATCACAATTTTTCATCATATTTTTTTCGGCGATAAAGGTGGCAATGTATTTGTATAGGCGTGTTTTCGTAATGTTATGCCTCTTAAAGCGATGCTCTGATAAACCGCCACTGGCTCGAACTATCCCTGTCTCATCACGAAACACGCCTACAGAATTTTATCACCCTTAACCCAATTTCATATAGCCCCCGCTCATCGGGGCTTGAAGAAATAGATGGGCTGCATGATGCTTCCATGCAGAGCTGAAACCGACCCGCACACGAGTACTGGTAAACCGCTTAGAGGATCTAAGCCTGCCAAGGCAATTCGGTGCGAGTCGGTCCGTCCATGCTTATAAACCCTATTGGTTTCATTGGTTGACAGGGCTTGAGATGTCATTTCATCTCAGTGTCTGGTAAAAGTCCCACAAAATTGGAAGCAACTTCTCCGAAATGACCTTTACAGTGTTGACGGGGACGTTAAACCTCAAATCAAACAAACAAACAAAACCCAATTTTATTAAGTAAAACTGGTGTGAATAGGTTTAAATATTATTTTTCTCATTTCCGCTCAAAACCATAGATTGTGTGGGTAATCGTTAGAACTTACTCGCCGAGGATCAAAAACAAAGCTTGTGGGTACTCGATAGAACCGCCTCGCTAACGAGTTCCAACAATCTGTATTTTGAGCAGAAATATAATAAAGATATCAGAATTTTGAACTGAAGTTTTCATGTTTTGCTGGAAAACATTCCAATATATTTGAATAGGCGTCTTTATGTAATGATAACAATTACCAACAGCCATAAAGTAGAAAGGGAGGCAATGATCAGGAATCGATACAATTAATCCACAGCTCCCAATAGAGACACCAAAGCAAACAAAGTACAAACATGAAACAACAGACCTAATGGAAACGTCAATAGCGGAAAGCCTAAAATGGCTAATAGGCTATCCAAA
Organism: Lucinisca nassula; assembly: GCA_963580285.1. Lineage (NCBI taxonomy): Eukaryota > Metazoa > Mollusca > Bivalvia > Lucinida > Lucinidae > Lucinisca > Lucinisca nassula. Next base: position 14,718,473 of record OY757024.1, read on the forward strand.
ATAAAATAATATAAGCAACACAAACACTCAAAGACAAACCATAACAAAAATAAACCGCGAAATGAGAATCGTCTTGAAGCGGTCAGCGGAAACGAATTCCAAGACGTTTGAGCTATTGAAGTTCAACTGCATGTGGTCCAAATCATAAGCTGCGTGTTCTAATGCTATTGCATTGTTGTCTGCTTGCTCATCACGAAACCACGCCTGTATAATTCTGACTCTCTTGAACCCCACTTTTTATATAGTAAAACTGGGGTTTACAGGGGCAAACCCTATCTTTCTTATTTCTGCTCTAAAATAAAGATTGTGGGTACTCGTTAGAACCGCCTCATCGAGGCGGTTCTAACGAGAACCCACAATCTATATTTGGAGCAGAAATAAGAAAAATATCAAAACTCTTCAACTTAAAATTTTCGTTTTCTCCGCGGTTAAGTTTACAATGTATTTGTATAAGCGTGTTTTTGAAATGTCTTCCATTAGTTGCAAACGAGCTATGATAATCTGTCTGGATTGTGGTTTTTATCTGTTACGAGGGGCGTTTGGAAAGTATTAATAGTTAATATTAATAGCTTGTTGATATGATGGTTAGCTGGTCAAATTTAAATAGTAGAGGCCCTCAAAGTATCCTCCCTGGACCTGTACGCACTTTTCCTGTCTTTTAATCCACTCAGAAAATGCATTTTTAAGTCCTGTTGGGGTGTACTGTTTATACACTGGAACAACGCACTACCCAAGGCATGACGGCTTTCAAAACGACGTCCATGCAGACATGTTTTGCTACATGTATTGAGCCAGAAATTACAGGGAGAAAGGTCTGTAGTGTATGCAGGATGTGGTTAAATTTTAATGTTCAACTCCTCCACATATTCGATCACCACAGCTGATTTGGGTGCAGGGGCGTTATCATAAAGAGTATGAAGACCACGTACCACTGCACGTGAGCGCTTTGCAAAATAGTGATCCACCTCAGCAGAAATAATTTTATCCTGTGACAACCTTACTGCCAGGTACTGGTACTCTGGCCGCAATTCAGAGCGTATATGACACGTCTCGAAGCCTTACTTCTCCGGACGATTTGAGGTCTTTCGCCATTTTCACCTACACAGACTTAATTGATTTCCTTGCAATTGGGTTCAAAAATAAAGTTACGTTTCATCTTCATTTACTATTTGTCTGAGTCTACTGTGGAGCGTGATAGCTCAGTAGTTAGTGTACTTGCCTTTGAAGCTAGAGGTCCCGGGTTCGATCCCCGGGAGCGCTGATAAAATTTCAGTGTCCGAACACGCTCCATTGGCATCATTTGCAGAGATGAATGTCATAAAGTGCACCGTCCTTCGGATCGAGACGTTAACTGGAGGCCCCCTGTGCAGGGAGAACCATCCCCTGTGCAGGTTAAAGAACCCTACCGTATTTACATTATTACTGAGTAGACTTTCATCCTGCAAAAACCTGGATTGTAAGTGGTCAAATGTGACCAATCGCAGTATCAGTAGAAAGAAAGAAAGGATCCGCATTCTTGTATTTTGCTAGAAGTTCTGAGGCTTTTTCTACCCTTACCCACTTTTTGTTAAGGTATCAAAAGATGGGAGATTCACCTAGCACTTCTATCAACATATAAAATACGGCCGACGAATTCATGCCATATAAATCCCCTATCTGATCCACAGTGTACCGCGCAACTTCTTCAATTGCCGTTTTCACAATCTCGATTTTTTCTGACACTGCTGAAAGCAGTCGACCAGGCCGCGAGTCATCTTTGATTGAAGTTCGTCAACCTCTAGAAAGCCGCATCCAATTGACAATTGTTGGATACGGCAGTGCATGTTCACTATAAACTTTATCCATATCGGCTTTGATCTCCCATTGCGACACGTCTAGCAACACGTGCACTTTGTAGTACTTTTAATTTGACATTGCTATTTTTGACCAAATTTTGCCCAGTGTCAAAGTCAATGTCATCTACAATGACCGCTCTAGCGCACTGCATGCATAAAAATCGTGCAAATTTTAATTCTGTCAACTGATTAAAGGCTAGTTTTCATGAATGGTTGATAAAATGCGCGAAACCTGCGAAACTACTATGCAATTCGGCTACTACTAATATTTTCCCAATGGCCCTCGGAATTTGTTAAAAAGAAGTGAAAGCAATGATCAGGAATCGATACAATTACCCACACCTCCTATTAGAGACACCAAATGGAAAGAAAAACGAACATAAAATAAATAGACCCTAATAGAATCATCACTGACTGACGGAAAGCCAACAAGAGAGAAACTTTTTATTAACACCTTTCAATAACGTTTGTTTGATGTGTTTGATTTGAGGTTTAACGTCCCCGTCAACACTGTAAAGGTCATTTTGGAAACGTTGCTTTCAATTTTGTGGGACTTTTACCCGACATTGAGATGAAATGACATCTCAAGTCCTGTCGCCTAATACAACCAATGGGGTTTATAAGCATGGACGGGCCGACCCGCACCGCGATTCCTGGACAGGCTTAGCTCCTCTAAGCGGTTTACCAGTACTAGTGTTCGGGCGGTTTCAGCTCTGTGTGGAAGCATCATGCAGCCCATCTATTTCTTCAAGCCCCGATGGGCGGGGGCGGAATGATGAGATGATTTCACTTAATGATCTTCATTGTAGTGTTTCTATTGCAATAGCTACTCGTATCTACACATTTTTCAGCAACATGTCAGTGTATTTTTGTACTGTTTACATTTTCTCCATAAACGTGTTAATTAAGCTGACATTGCAAGCTCTGTGTTTGCATCATGCTTTAGACAACTGGCTTCGTTTTAACGGACTGCGGATGTTTCCAACTACAGTAATAGGTTCAATGGTGATAAACTATTGTATCGCAAAATGACAACTGAACAACTCGACTATTGCCGTTTTCTCGGAGTTTCATTCAAACTCTTCGTTAATAGATATGCTACTCACTATGCACTGTGCACTCCAATATACGTCCACATACATGTACCGGGAATAGACGCACTAACATATATTTGCCATTTTACAACAGAGACAAGTTTCAAGACTCCCTGACCGATAACTCTATTCTTAATGGAACGATTTCGCTCCATTACAAGCGAGTTCTTTCCTTTAAGAGTAGACCCTAATTATAATGTAGACAGCCGTTGCTTTTCCTGAAGATGTGGTCATTCCCTTCAGCGACACGTGATGTTCAAAGCTACTTTAATAGTCTAAAACCCGTTACTTGCAAATCTTATGGAATGCAAGTTAGCTACGTGACATTGGTCTATGATCTATGACAGACTTAATGAAGTTATATAAACCAAATGTTGCCTTTGAAATCAAAGAATATATACGGTTACATGACAATGTAATGACTATTGAATGACGACAGGAAAATTGTTACTGCAGAAAAGCAACTCAAAACAGCCACATCGGGTGACAGAAAGAATGAACATGAAGACACTACATCACAAAAAAGAGCGCTACAAACACTGCATCATAGCTCGTCACTGCACATACATCATGCAAGTACCATAGCACCGTCAAAAAAGACAAAGTGAAGATGCATTGGTCTTTCCCTAAATAAAGTTGGCATGAATATATGACTGAGATTGCTGTTTTTAATGTGCACATTTGTTTGCACTGGTAATTAACGGCACGGTCAACTCTATTTATGTCATTTTGAGCCGGACAGTTTACCTATCCACACTTTCTCTGGGCAGGCATTTACGTAAGCGGTTAACAAGTACAGTGCACATTCTTTCGCCAGAAACTGACAACTACCCTTCTTGAATCAGAGGAAGGGACGGATTGACAGTAGAAAATATTTCAAGATGAATCTCCACGAAAGAATGCTGCCGAACCCGGCAGGTATCAAACCCGCGTCCTCCTGGTCACTAGTCATACGCGCATCCGACTGGGCTACCGAGGCCGGCTTTTTAATGTGCAAAAGGGCACCAGATCAAAACAGAATTACAGTTCTCATTTTCTGCAGAACCCCGCATGGTGCTTCAGATTTGTGCGATGTTTACGGAATATATCTCAAAAAAGTTTTCTGTTTACAGAGTAGATACAAACATATCACAGAAACCGTAATTGTCAATGTTCAAAGAGCCATAACCTAAAACTAAGCTAAGCCAGACTTATGGTTTTTGTCATCTTGTGTTGCTCTTGCTATTTTGCAAGGCTTCAAGAAAATCTCTAAAACTGTTCTTTTTTAAGTTATAAAGGGCACACGTGTATGACAAAAGGGCCAGATTAGCCAGATTTCTTGTGTTTTGGATCTCAACTTATATAACTTTACGCTTTTGTGATGTTTCATCAAAATAATTGAAATGGTTTCCAACTTGCCTCCACTTCTATTTTACAGAGTGGACAGGAGTAAACTGTTTGTAGAAATGGTTATTTTCAACATAGCTATGCTGGACGTGCCATAACTCCTAAGGTATATGTTAACAAGGGTTATGGTTCTTGTGTTATGCATGTTGTTTATCAAAATATTTTGAATGGTTTGCAACTTGAGGGGACACGATTACAAGTTAGTGATGGCTATGTTCAATGTTCAAAGGGCAAACATTCCATCAGTAGGCAAACCAAAGTTATGGTTTATAAGTCTTGCATATAACTCATGGCGCTTCAAATTTATAGTAAGTTTCATGAAAATATCTTTAGGGGTTTCATAGTTATGGAGCGGAGAAGACTCCATGTAAGGAAAGGCTTTGCACACATGGAGGAAACGTGTCAAATTTGAAATGCGTTAACCACCGGCACTTAATAATAACCACCCTTTATATTTAGATCAGACGTTTACATGTGAACAGTCATTGTCTAAGCTGTGGAAGTAAGTTTTTTTGTTTTTGCACATGTCTTTAATCATTGCCACAACTTCCTTTTATGACGCTTAGTCTTTCTATTATTTTGGGAATGAGTTTTGTTCATTCATAGTTGCTTTTCCTAAGCAACATTTGCTTACTTGTCATATACCGTGCAAGAATAGGAATACTGTTCCTAAGCATATTTTATCCTTGTTTAACTCCTACTGTAATCGAACAGATGCGAGTACGCAATTACTCCGGTTTTACCGTCGTTTTAATAGTTGGCAGTCCGCCCACTAACTACTAAGAGTTGCTATTCAGAGTTACACACGGTAACAGTCCGGCTCACAAGGTTCTGAAAGTGTACAACAAATCCACAGTGACCTTCCCAGAGCTATCTTAGTATCAATCATTACTAACATAAGCCAGATTCCCATATCAATACAGTTTGCAGTAAAATAAACAAACTTTCATTTGGACTGAGAAGAGCTGTTTATACTTGCTTTGTCCTGAATTTACAGAGTACCGTGATGATTATATTCATTTCATTTTAACTCTCATACATGTAGTTCTAACTTGCTTTTTGTTGCTTTTAAGGTATATAGCCCTCGCCCATCGGGGCTTGAAGAAATAGATGGGCTGCATGATGCTTCCATGCAGAGCTGAAACCGACCCGCACACGAGTACTGGTAAACCGCTTAGAGGATCTAAATACGTTCTATAAAAGGGTTATTCTTTGGAAGCAAGGAATACACCACAGAACTGAAATAAATGGAGTGTACTTGTTTCTGGGCCAGACTAGCTAGTTTCGGCAAATTAAGCCTCATCAGTGAACCTCGGATATTTTCAAAATTCCACAATGGAATCAATGATCCCAAAGGACATGAAAATATAATCTACACTAAGCCTGCCAAGGCAATTCGGTGCGAGTCGGTCCGTCCATGCTTATAAACCCTATTGGTTCCTTTTGTGCGACAGGGCTTGAGATGTAATTTCATCTCAGTGTCGGGTAAAAGTCCCACAAAATTGGAAGCAACTTCTCCAAAATGACCTTTACAGTGTTGACGGGGACGTTAAACCTAAAATCAAACAAACAAACAAAACCGAATTTTATTTAGTAAAACTGGTGTGAACAGGGTTAAATATAATTTTTTTTCTGATTTCCGCTCAAAACCATAGATTGTAGGGTACTCGTTAGAATTAAGGTGTAACTATACCAAATTAAGTGACACAGAGGCCTTTCTGATATTTAATCTTCACCAGTGTGTCTAAACCCCAAAGTTATGAAACCGAAACAGATGATAGACAGACCCGGCAAACACAGCACATCCCCCACCGAGCACCGAGACGCCCGATCCAGATAGGCGTCCCCCACCGAGCCAACATCAGCAAACATGGCCCACGCTCCACGGATATCCCGGGCATCAGAAAGGAGATCTCCAAAATAGCGAGACTTGCAATATTTAAAATATAGAAAAACATGGTAACCAAATCCGATAAGATACATGTCTCACCTGACAAGTCAGTCTTAGTTTTAGAAAAGTTAGAATTTTATAATGCAAAAGTTAAAGATATAATTTAGTTATTTAAATCAGAACTTGAGTGCTGCCGTCAACACCGCAGTATCAACCTCAGCACTAAGTAACTGATACTGAGCTGATGATACCCTCGGGGACGAACGAATCATCCACCAGCAGTGATACCGACCCAGTGGTTGCAATTATGGTGTAACTATACCAAATTTAGTGACACAGAGGCCTTTCTGATATTTAATCTTCATCAGTGTGTCTAAACCCCAAAGAATTGAAACCGAAACGGATGACGGACAAGACCCGGCAAACACAGCACATCCAACTTACTCGCCGATGCTCAAAAACAAAGCTTGTGGGTACTCGCTAGAGCCGCATCGCTAACGAGTTCCAACAATCTATATTTTAAGCAGAACTATAATAAATATATTAAAAGTTTTAACTGACAGTTTTCATTTTTTGCTGGAAAACATTTCAATATATTTGAATAGGCGTGTTTTTGTAACAGCCATAAAGACGTTTGAGGCATTGAAGTTCAACTGTATGTGGTCCAAATTATAAGCGGTGTGTTCTAATGTTATTGCATTGTTCTCTGCTGGATCTGATCGATCGTAATCTGTCTGGATTGTTGTTTTATATATGTTACGTGGGGCGTTTGGAAAGTATTAATAGTATGTGTGGTTTGTAAATATAAGGGTTACCTGGTCAAGACTAAATAGTGGAGGCCCTCAAAGTATTCTCCCTGGACCTGTAAGCACTTTTCTTGCACACCAGACAAGGAAATCCGTGATTTTACCCTGGGATAGAAATTTATGTTCTGACCCTGGTGTTCCGACTCAGGCAACTAACATAAATGCGCTTCAATTCTATTCAACTGCCGGAACTACTTCGGCACTGCTTTTATTTTGTAAACAATATACATGTGCGAGCTGTCAAAACTAACCGGAGGTGTTGTGCAAGAAAAAGAATCCAATATGGGATTCTGTTGTAGATGGGCGTTTCTAACCCTCGGGATGACCGTTCTGAGCGGAACCTCGGCGTAGCCTCGGTTCCGCTCAGCACGGTCATCCCTCGGGTTGGAAACGCTCATCTACAACAGAACCCCATATCAGATTCTTATATTCCATCCACTCGGAAAATGCATTCCTGTTGGGGTGTACTGTTTATACACTGGAACAACGCTCTACCCAAGGCATGACGGCTTTCAAAACGACGTCCACGCAGACATGTTTTATTACATGTGTTGAGCCAGAAATCACAGGGAGAAGGTAAGTAGTGTATGCAGGTTGTGGTAAAGTTTTAATGTTCAACTCCTCCACATATTCGATCACCACGGCTGATCTGGGTGCAGGGGCGTTATCATAAAGAGTATGAAGACCACGTACCACTGCACGTGAGCGCTTTACTATTTATGAAGACCACGTACCACTGCACGTGAGCGCTTTGCAAAATAGTGATCCACCACAGCAGAACGAATTTTATCCTGTGACACCCTTAATGCCAGGTACTGGTACTCGAGTCGCAAATCAGAGCGTACATGACACGTCTCGAAGCCTTATTTCTCCGCACGATTTGAGGTCTTTCGCCATTTTCACATACACAGACTTTTTTGATTTCTTAGCGATTGGGTTCAAAATTAAATTCATGTTTCATCTTCAGGTACTCTTTGTCTGAGTCTACTGTGGAGCATGATAGCTCAGTAGTTAGTGCATTTGCCTCTGATACTAGAGGTCCCTGGTTCGATCCCCGAATGCGCCTATAAAATTGGCATCATTTGCTGGAATGAATGTCATAAAGTGCACCGTCCTTCGGATCGAGACGTTAACTGGAGGCCCCCTGTGTAGGGAGAACCATCCCATGTGCAGGTTAAAGAACCCTACCGTAATTACATGATTACTGAGTAGGCTTTCATCCTGCAAAACCTGGAGTGCAAGTGGTCAAATGTGACCGATTCCAGTATCAGTAGAAAGTAAGAAAGAAAGAATCCGCATTCATATATTTTGCTAGAAGTTCTGAGGCCTTTTCTACCCTTAGTCCCTTTTGTTCAGGTATCAAAAAATGGGAGATTCACCTAACACAACCCTTCTGAAGCTACAACACTTCTTTCAATATATAAAATACGGCCGATGAATTCATGCCATATAAATCCCCTATCTGTACCACAGTGTACCGCGCGACTTCTTCAATTATCGTTTTCACAATCTCGATTTCTTTTTCTGACACTGCTAAAAGCGGTCGACAAAGCCGCGAGTCATCTTTGACTGAAGTTCGTCAACCTCTAAAAAGCCACTCCCATCTGAAAATTGTTGGATACGACAGTGCATGTTCACCATAAACTTTATCAATATCGGCTTTGATCTCCCATGGCGACACGTCTAGCTAAACACGCACTTTGTAGTACTTCTAAATTAGCATTGCTATGTTCGGCCATATTTTTGCCAAGTATCAAAGGCATGGTCATCTACAAAGACCGCTCTAGCGCAATGCATGCATAAAAATCGTGAAAATTTTAATTCGGTCAACTGATTAAAGGCTACTTTTTCATGTATGTTTGGAAAATGCACGAAACCTTCGAAACTATTATACGATTCGGCTACTATTAATACTTTATCAATGGCCCTCGGAATTTGTTAAATAGAAGTGAAGGCAATGATCAGGAATCGACACCCACACCTCCTATCAGAGACAACAAAGGGAAAAAAAACGAACATGAAATAAATAGACCCAAATAGAATCATCACTGACTGACGGAAAGCCAACAAGGTGTTAATTAACACCTTTCAATAACGTAGTTCGGCTTTTGAAAGCTGATGTCGAGTAATTGATGAAAAATAAAATTCTTTTTTATTTAAAATGCTCAATTAACTGATATTGCCTGTTTTAGTATATACTTTCTATTTCGAGGTGGCTGCGTTCTTTTATTTTCGCCATCTTCGTTTGCATTTCTGACAACTTTGATACTGAAGCAAATACGTTCTATAAGAAGGAAATCATTTGGAAGCAAGAACAACAACACAGACCTGAAATATCATTACGCAAACACGCCTATACAAATACATTGCCACAATTATCGCCGAAAAAATGATTTTTTTTAATAAAAAATTGTGATATTTTTCTAATTTCTGCTCTAAATATAGATTGTGGGTACTCGTTAGATCCGCCTCATCAAGGCGGTTCTATCGAGTACCTACAGTCTATATTTTAGAGCAGAAATAAGAAAAATAAGGCATACCCCCGGAAACCCCAGTTTTACTATATAAAAGTGGGGTTCAAGGGGTCAAAATTATATAGGCGTGTATTCGTGATGTAAGAGGTGAGAAGTTTTGTCTTTATGAGTCAGGCGGGCTAGTTTCGGTTAACAATGCCTTATCAGTTTCAAAATAATATAGCAGATGAGTCAATGATCCTATAGGAGGAGAAAATATAACCTGCACTATGATGAAGGGCATGGAGATTTTTTACGATCGCCACAATTTCTCTTTACACTAGCTGTAAAAAGTGAAAATGGAAACAATCAGGAATTGATACAATCTGATATTGAATCCCGCCCACAATGTCACAAGGCAAAGAAGTCGAAACACGGATTTACGGCAGGATATAATATAAACAGCTAGTGGACCGATTCATCAGCTATTTTCAAAAGCAGTGGTGACTTAGATAACCCAAAAGTATCTAAAAAGGAAAACATACATAATAGAAAAAAAAGCAGAAACACAAACATCACAAACATTAAACAGGAAGGGACCATGTCAAAAGCACCGACTTGGAACGGTCAGTAAAACTACTTGTGGGTTTAAGTATACTTTTCGGTTCCCCATCCCTCACTTTCACTGTGGTGCAAAACATGTATTTGTTGCAAACATGTATTTGTCACCTAGCTAAAAAGGAACAACATAATGAGGAAAATACTCAGAATCGCGTAACTAAAAACGCACAACACACATAATGGGGGAAGAATCAGATAGATTCACCAGCACAACAAATACAAAAGTGAAGGAACCACACAAAAGCACAGACTTGGAACAGTCAGTAAAATAACTGGTGGGCTTATGTATACTTTACGGGGTCTAACACATCGACGAATTAACTCGGGTAACAGAGAAGTGAAGGCAATGGAGTGAAGGTAAACTATGTTCTACCAAAGGGTTCTGGTAGGGGATGATGAGAAGATTTTTTTTGATTTGAGGTTTAACGTCCCCGTCAATACAGTATAGGTCATTTTGGAGACGTTTCTTCCAATTTTGTGGGACTTTTACCCGACATTGAGATGAAATGACATCTCCAGTCCTGTCGCCCAATAAAACCAATAGGGTTTATAAGCATGGACGGGCCGACTCGCACCGCGGTTCCTGGACAGGTTTAGATCCTCTAAGCGGGTTACCAGTACTAGTGTTCGGGCGGTTTCAGCTCTCCGTGGAAGCATCATGCAGCCCATCTATTTCTTCAAGCCCCGATGGGCGGGGCGGGATGATGAGAAGATGATTTCACTTAATGATCTTCATTAAGTAGTGTTTCTATTGCAATAGCTACCAGTATCTACTCATTTTTCAGCAAATGTCAGCGTATTATTGTAATGTTTACATTTTCTCCACAAACGTGTTAATTAAGCTGAAATTGCAAGCTCTGTGTTTGAGACCATGCTTTAGACAACTGGCTTCGTTTTTACGGACTGCGGATGTTTCCAACTACAGTTATATGTTCAATGGTGATAAACTATTGTATCGCAAAATGACAACTGAACAACTCGACTATTGCCGTTTTCTCGGAGTTTCTTTAAAACTCTTCGTTAATAGATATGCTACTCACTATGCTACTGCACTAATATATGTCCACATACATGTACCGGGAATAGACGCACTAACATATATTTGCCATTTTACAACAGAGATAAGTTTCAAGACTCCCTGACCGATAACTCTATTCTGAATGGAACGATTTTGCTCCATTATAAGCGAGTTCTTTCCTTTAAGAGTAGACCCTAAATATAAGGTAGACAACCGTTGCTTTTGCTGAAGGTGTGGTCATTCCCACCAGCGACACATGATGTTCAAAGCTACTTTAATAGTCTAAAACCCGGTACTCGCAAATCTTATGGAATGCAAGTTAGCTACGTGAAAATTGGTCTACGATCTATGACAGACTTAATGAAGTTATATAAACCAAATGCTGCCTTTGAAATCAAAGAACATACAGTTGAACTTCAATGGCTCGAACACCTTTGGGACCTCGAAAATCTGTTCGAAACAGGGGTAGTTCGAGCCACTGAGGTTACTGTCAGGAGGCATATCGAGATAGTTTTAGACATATTTTCGGTGTTCTATAATGAAAACGTATGCTGTGTGTACCAATTAGAATCGCCTCATCGTGGCGATTCGAATGAGTACACACAGCATACATTTGCAAGATAAAGACTAAAATCTCCTTAATTATACCCCACTATTTCTTATGTACAGGATTTCGCTAGGGCTCAAGAATGAGTTCGACACATACATGGTAAACGAGCCATCTGTGTTCGAGCCATCGAAGTTCTACTGTATAAGGTTACATGATAATGTAATGACTATTGAATGACGACAGGAAAATTGTTACTGCAGAAAAGCAACTCAAAACAGCCACATCGGGTGACAGAAAGAATGAACATGAAGACACTACATCACAAATGAGAGCGCTACAAGCACTGCATCATAGCTCGTCACTGCACATACATCATGCAAGTAACATAACACCGTAAAAAAGAAAAAGTGAAGGTGCATTGGTCTTTCCCTTTATAAAGTTGGCATGAATATATGACTGAGATTGCTGTTTTTCATGTGCACATTTGTTTGCCTTGATAATTAACAGCCCAGTCAACTCTATTTATAGTAGAAGTAAAACAAAGATCAGGAATTGATACAATTAACTTACTCCATCCATAAAAGACACCAAAGGGAAAGAAATACAAACATTAAGCGACCAGACCATAATGGAAACCTAAACAAAGGAAGGCCATATGGACAGTTACTTTCCCACAAAATGGCCATATGGCCATCCAAAATTAAAAGACACAAGTGATACACACAGTAAGTAACAAACAACAACATAAATAAATCGCCACAGAAGAGCCGCCTTGGAACGGTCAGTGGAAGATTTCCACTGGGGGGCTTAAATCGATTTTACGTGGCCACAATCCTCGCCCTTACTTCCGTCGCGATTTAGACAAATAATTTGTTCAGTCCGCATGAAGGCCTCCTAACTCATCAGTGCAACATCTCCGTGAACACAGAAATCAAAAAACCACAGAGGTGAGACAACGGTGAGGACTCGACAGCCAGAAACCACTGAAATGCTGGAGCAAAAGAAAACCAACAGTTAGACTCCGATGAGCCCGACCAGAGACAGAGCATCAGGCACCAACCAACATTATCTCTTTAATTTTCAATAAGCCTTTACGTTGGAGCCGTCATAGAATCTGAGGCCTGACCCACCGGCGTGCAATTAAAGAGGGAAGCAAAGTTGCCAACCGTGATTGGGTTAACTACCATGCATGCAGTCTGTCGTATAATATCCATGTTGTACCCAATCTTTTTATATCGAAGAATGATTTTACGAAATTGGGTGCTGAAGTCATTGCGGTTATATATTTTTCTGAATTTATATACTAAGTCACCATAAAATTCGGGTTCCGATAGACCTTGTTGCAGAAGAGATTTAAGTCCAATATTGAATTTTGAAAAATTAAATCAGAATGGCGTCTATAAAATTTTGAAAAGGCTTTGCGTAGTTTATGGTACCGATAACCCTGATTAAGAAGTTTAGCCGTTAATAATTTATTACGAGTGTTGAAGTCAGTTACATGACTACACACTCTAGCAAATCGAATTAATTGCGAAATATAAACGCCATAGGATGGCGCACGAGGAACATCACCATCCAAAAAAGGAAAATTTACAATCTCAAAATCAAAGTCATCGCGTTTATCATAAATTTTGCACGAAACAAATCCATCTACAATAGATAGATGTAAATCCAAAAACGGGGCCTCGGTATCAGAAGAATTTGCTTTATTTAACCGAAGTTCTAGGGGGTAAATCTGACTGATCAAACCATCAAAATAGGTATTATCAATATTTAATAAATCATCTAAATATCTAGAAGTAGAGCTAAAAGCTTCAATAATTTCAGATTGGTTATCAATGGAAAGCAACAAAATGAAGTCTCTTTCATAACAATACAAGAACAGATCAGCCACAAGAGGTGCGCAATTAGTACCCATCGGAATACCCACAATTTGTCTAAATAACTTAGTACCGAATCTAATATAAATATTGTCAAGTAGAAAGGTGAGGGCATCACACACTTTCTGACATGACCAAAGTGTATAATTCTTATGCTCTTTAGAAGTGAAAAATGCATTTCTGACATTACATGCAAGATAGAGAGAATCTTCTCTGTGAAAAGCCCATTCAATTAAATCATTAAGCTTTTCTTTTATAAGATTATGAGGAAGTGTAGTGTAAAGAGTGGAAAAATCGTAGGTAGACAGACTAGAAGCACGAAACTGTCTAGATTTCAATTTATTTAAAACCTCATTCGAATTTTTTATAGACCAAAACAGATTTCTTCCTGATCTTTCAAAGACTTTATCACAATATTTAATTACATGCGTTTTAATAGCCGTAAGACAGGAAGTTAATAATTTAGAAAGTTCAGGGGTAGTGCAAGAACTAGAATTTGCAATAAACCGTGCTTTGTAAGGTTTTTTATGAAGTTTTGGTAACCAGTATAGCGTAGGAAGCTTGTCTTGGCCTTCGTTAACACACACAGCAAACTTGGTGGCTGAAAGACAAACATGTTTATCTACTATAGCTGAGCCGGACAGTTTACCTATCCACACTTTATCTGGGCAGGCATTTACGTAAGCGGTTAACAGGTACAGTGGACATTCTTTCGCCAGAAACTGACAACTGCCCTTCTTTAATCAGCGGAAGGGACAGATTGACAGTAGAAAATATTTCAAGATGAATCTCCACGAAAGAATGTTGCCGAACCCGGCAGGTATCGAACCCGCGTCCTCCTGGTCACTTGTCATACGCGCATCCGACTGGGCTACCGAGGCCGGCTTTCTAATGTGCAAAAGCTCCAGATCAAAACAGAATTACAGTTCTCATTTTCTGCAGAACCCCGCATAAAATTACAGTTCTCATTTTCTGCAGAACCCCGCATGGTGCTTCAAATTTGTGCTAAGTTTACGGAATATATCTCAAAAAAATTTTCTGGTTACAGAGTAGATACAAAAATATCACAGAAACCGTAACTGTCAATGTTCAAAGAGCCATAACCTAAAACTAAGCTAAGCCAGACTTATGGTTTTTGTGTTCGTCATGTCATCTTGTGTTGCTCTTGCTATTTTGCAAGGCTTCAAGAAAATATCTGAAACTGTTCCTTTTTAAGTTATAGCAAGGGCACACGTGTATGACAAAAGGGCCAGATTAGCCAGAGTTCTTGTGTTTTGGACCTCAACTTATATAAGTTTACGCTTGTGTGATGTTTCATCAAAATATTTGAAATGGTTTCCAACTTGCCTCCACTTCTATTTTACAGAGTTGACAGGAGTAAACGGTTGGTAGGAATGGTTATTTTCAACATAGCTATGCTCGACGGGCCATAACTCCAAAAGTATATGTTAACAAGGGTTATGGTTCTTGTCTCATGCATGTTGTTTATCACAATATTTTGAACGGTCTGAAACTTGAGGGGACACGATTACAAGTTAGTGATGGCTATGTTCAACGTTCAAAGGGCATTCCATCAGTAGGCAAACCAAAGTTATGGTTTATATGTTTTGCATATAACTCATGGCGCTTCACATTTGTAGTAAGTTTCATGAAAATTTGTTTAGGGGTGTCAGAGTTATGGAGCGGAGAAGAGTCCTTGTTAGAAAAGGCTTTGTACACATAGGAGGAAACCTGTCAAATTTGAAATGTGTTACCAACCGGAACTTAATTATAACCACACTTTATATTTAGATCAGAAATAAGAAATATACCAATACGTTTACATGTGAAAAGTCATTTAAGCTGTGGAAGTAAGTTTTTTTTATTTTGCACATGTCTTTAATCATTGCCACCACTTCTATTTATGACGCTTAGTCTTTCTATTATTTTGGGAATGAGTTTTGTTCATTCATAGTTGCTTTTCCTAAGCAACATTTTCTTACTTGTCATATACCGTGCAAGAATAGGAAAACCTTTCCTAAGCATATTTTATCCTTGTTTAACTCCTACTGTAATCGAGCAGATGAGAGTACGCAATTACTCCGGTTTCACCGTCGTTTTTATAGTTGGCAGTTCGCCCACTTACTACTTAGCCCTCTTACTACTAAGAGTTGTTATTCAGTTACACACGGTAACAGTCCGGCTTACAAGGTTCCGAAAGTGTGCAAAAAATCCACAGTGACCTTTCCAGAGCTGTCTTAGTATCAATCATTACTAACATAAGCCAGATCCCATATCACTACAGTTTGCAGTAAAATAAACAAACTTTCATTTGGACTGAGAAGAGCTGTTTATACTTGCTTTGTCCTGAATTTCCGCGATGATTATGTTCTAACTTGCTTGTTTAAGAAATAGATCAGCTCTAACTGTGATTTGTTGTGTAATAAATCACAGTTTGGAGGTCAGTTGTAAAGTAGACAAATCACAAGCGCGTAGCGCGCGTGATTTGTCTACTTACAACTGACCGACAAACTGTGATTTATTACACAACAAATCACTGGCTAGAGCTGATCTATTTCGATTCTAACACGCTGAAAATCGGCAATAATGTTGTTGTTTCCTTCAAAATCTCACAACTTTTCGCCATTGTTAGAAGAAATCCCGCTAAAATTATCGACTGAAACACATGCATTCATATCCTTTTCTAACGTTTTCGATGCGAGAAAATGACGTTACACCGTCTAACGTCAAGTAAATCGACTAGTGACGTCATAAATTTGCAGTTTTTAATGACGTCACACGTCACGCTCTTCCGAGCTGTGATTTGTTGCAGAATAAAACACAGTTATTTTGCATTGCTTATATAGGCGCGCTGTGTTAGAATGTTGCTTTTAAGTTAATGATTTTTTTTTGGGGGGTGTTGTAGGAAGGAATTGTTTGGTTTAAGCATTTTTGAAAATTACCTAAAATTCACCCATTAAAATACTGTGCAAAGGCATCAATGGCCAAGGACACTTTTGCCAAAAGCCTATTTTATAATATAATGTTATTAATCAAGGAATTTCGTATCGGCCCAGTTACAGGTCTGAGGTCTGCTGTATTGGCACGAGGCCGAAGGCCGAGGCCAATACAGCTGACCGAGGACCTGTAACTGGGCCGATACGAAATTCCTTGATTAATGACACTTTTATTAATTGACGCAATTAAAAACATGATTTATGATTTTTGAATATTGATTGACCTTGTGTAATATAGAATAATCAATTAATAATGCGAGATATTAACATTAATTAATGATCAGTATGCATTGGCCTTTCTCTTGAGAGTTAAATACACTTTGAGTGGTCAAAGTGGTTTTGAAGGTTTTGCAGTATTACATGCAATAGTCTATTACATGCAATAGTCTCCGATCCCCGTCCATCGGGGCTTGAAGCAATAGACGGGCTGCACGATGCTTCCACGCAGAGCTGAAACCGATTGCACACAAGTACTGTTAAACGGCTAGAGGATGTAAAGTAGAAGTAAAACAAAGATAAGGAATCTATTAAAAAATTAAGTGTGCAATGCATACTGTTTATATATATATGAATATAAAATGAATTTCTGTAATTCAGTTGCATTTAACACTATCCCGCCAAACTGAACCTTTAATTTTTACCCGTTTTTGCCTAGCCTCCAAAAAAGCAATTCAGGCCCAGATTATATGCAGCAGAATGTGACGTGTAATCACTGTTTGCATGAAAATAAATAAATAAACACCGCGATTAATGATAAAATGAGCCCCGCCAAGCGAATGTGTGTCTTCGAGCATTCCGTCATGACAAATTTTAAATTCGCATGCCCAGCCATTCAGAGGGGCCAGGGATATGGCCTTCTCTCTGAAGGTTCCTCTTGATTCACTGCTTGTATGAGCGAGCAGCGAAGGTTCTGGCGAGACTGCGCGGATGCGCAGTCTCGCCTGAACCTTCGCTGCTCGCATAGGCGATAAGTACCAAAATAGCTTGACGGGGCCCAAATGACAAATGGAATTGTATCTGCCCACAGTGCAAGGTAGAGTCCATTAGGCTGTGATGGATTAAGGGATAATGTTTCTTATTTCTTGTTAGATTGATTGATTAATTTGGGCTTAACGTCCCCGTCAACATTATTTAGGTAATTGGAGACGTTGCTTCCAATTTTGTGGGACTTTTATCCGACATTGAGATGAAATGACATCTCAAGCCCTGCTGCCCAATGAAACCAAAAGGGTTTATATGCATGGACGGGTCCGACTGGCGCCATTTTAGAGACTCTAAGCGGTTTACCAGTACTTACGTGCGCGGTCGGTTTCACCTCTGCGTGGAAGCATCGAGCAGCCAATATTTCTTCAAGCCCCAATGGGCGGGGGCATCCTTTCTTGTGAGAAACATATGTTGCGGGTATTGTTAAAATCTTTTCCAAGAAGCAATTATAATCAAAGCACTCAGAGTATTGGTGGGTCGATTGTCTCTGAGTGTTTGTCAAAGAAATAGTCCTGGACTGTGATTTAAACTGTTTCATTTAACCCTGAAATTTCGGGTTTTAAGCAAATAGTGTAATTCTTGATCAGACGCCGCGTTATGTGGCCTCTGGTCTGGGTCTACACTGTTTTCCAAGCCCAACCTATGATTCCAAGGTAACCCTCTTATGCAACACTCTGACCTCACTGCGGCTATATTCTATAAAAAAGTTATTCCGACAAGTCTGTGATGGTCACGTGGACTTTAGCACTGAGCTTTTTTGCTTAGTACCTTTGGGTCGATTAACAATCAACCCTAAAATAGTCGTGCTATTTGTTCCCCTCTGATGTCAGAGTCTTACGTACATGTATGTGGGGGAATTATTTGTAAAATCTGGACTGGAATCAAGTGTTGGGTTTGGCAAACAGTGTAGTCCCAGATCAGACATCACAGAACCCGGCGTCTGATCCGGTTCTTCACTGTTTGCAAGATCTTAAGGATATACTGGAACAGTTCTGTACTCAGAGACAATCGCCTATTCAGTGCTGTCAGTGCTTTGATTTATTTATATCCTCAAACCCCTCTCACCCTCGAGTTTCTGGAGTCCACTGTTTCATCACTGAAGTTGAGCACATCCATTCTACTAAAAATGGCGTCCAGCTGAACGGTAAGAAAATATCCCGATAAGATGGCTTAGGGCCATCATATCATGATCTACACTGTTTGCATATATTATCTGTACTGGGCTTTAGGGTTGTAAGGGATGACCAGTAACATTGGACTCGAAAGGGATAATTTAAAACCGTAGATTGAACATACTATGCATACAAAACTCTTGTCCGACCGCAATTGGAATATGCTTCCAGTGTCTGGTCACCCCATACAGCTACAAATATCTACAAACTTGAACCTGTCCAACGCAGAGCTGCCAGGTGGGCCACACGAGACCATAGGTACACATCAAATGTTACAGCTATGCTTGGAAAAAAACAATGACGTCCACTAGATCAGAGACGCATCGATAATCGCCTTATCATGCTATACAAGGTCACGCATGACCTTGTTGCAATCCCTGGCTCAGATTACCTCATACCAAATCGCAGAGAGTCGAAATTTATCCACCCTTTGGCATACAAGCTAATCCCCACCCAGACCAACTATCAAAAGTTTAGCTTCTTCCCAAGATCAGTTATACACTGGAACGCTCTTCCAGCCTATATTGTCTTGCTACCAACCTTGGCACAGTTCTGTTATGCTGTCTGCCAGGTGGTGTATGTGTCCCCCTAAGCCACCAGATTCTGTTTTATCTTTTAACTATACTAACTTTCTTTTCGCACTTTATAAACTCATTTCACCTACTTTGCTTACCTTTTATTTCAGCTAACCCCCTTTAGCGCTTGGTATACCGGATACCCTTCTGTTGTCCTCTTATGAGGTTTAGAAGTATCGGAAGAAAGAAAGAAAAAAATCTATTTCAAACATACACAGACATGCTGTCGTTTGTTTCAAACACAGAATTCTAATTTTGAGACAAATCACAAATAAATATCAGGACTGTACACCATTACCTGTCCATAGAGGCATCATATGTAATTTGGTTGAGCAGTTTAAGTTGATAAGAAGGTAAAAATACTGAATCTGAGCCATCAAAGACATAGGTCAGTAATGACCTTGACCTTTGGAATTGATCAACTACCAGTCAGCTGATTGCAAATAATATTTCTGATGCAACAGGCAACCATGTCATCAGTAAATCCACTGCTTTGAGTGTTTTTCCATACAAATGTCTAAGTTACCAAATTTAACCATGACATAAAACAGAAGGACATCATTTGAACAAATTTAGTAGGGCCCCAGTACCCAATGCTGCATACCAAGTTTCAAGGTTATCGACAATTTGGTTCCTGAGAAGATCTTTAATGGTTTTTAACATATATGAGCATGGCAGCCATATTGGTCATGTGACCCAGTCCGTACGAACAAACTTTCCTTCCACATTCCCATAGAGACTCTACATGTATTTGGTTTCAATCAACGCGGCAGTTTAAGTGGAGAAGAAGTTAAAAATACTGATTCTGAGCCATTCAAGACAACGGTCAATAAGTGACCTGACAAAGAAAAAATTACCTTGACCTTTGGAATTGATAAACTTCCATTAAGGTGATTGCAAATATCATTTCTGATGCCACTATGCTCACCAGACTTCAAGCGGGCACTGTCCACTGGCAGCCATGTATGCTTTCAATTTATCGATTATAAAGTCTCCCAAACGAACCCCCATTCCATGTGGACTCTGTATCTGAAATATTAGGTCTTTATGAAGAGGAGGGGTGGAACATGGACCCAACAGAGCCCAGGTTGGTATCACTGATTGCATCTTATCATAAGGAACAAGAATATATATGGTTTAGGGGTGTGGATGTGTACAGTGCCTTTTAAGCTGTGGAGTGGTTGGAGCATGGCCCTGACAGACATCAGGAAATCTAAAATTGTTGCCCTTGAATGTGTCTTATCATTAGGACCCAGAAAATATCGTCATCATAAGGAACAAGAATATATATGGTTTAGGGGTGTGGATGTGTACAGTGCCTTTTAAGCTGTGGAGTGGTTGGAGCATGGCCCTGACAGACACCAGGAAATCCAAAATTGTTGTCCTTGAATGTGTATTATCATTAGGACCCAGAAAATATCTTCTGCTGAGTGCAATAACGTTGTAAGTGCAAAATGACAACTTTTCAGGAGAGACAAAAAACTGTTTTATTGAAGAATGACATAGAAAACCATACTATAAGCTGGTTTCTTAACTTCATAGCGATTTCTTTCATTTGTGTGTGATGTTTATTGTTGAATAAATGACATTTGAAAAGAAATATTTAGCATTTAAGGGTTGATACACCATTTCTGCGCCGAGTGTTTTTGGTGCAAAAACGGTGTAAGTGCATCCAGCGCTAAAACGGTGTAAATTAACAAACCTTATTTCTTTGCCTTTTACATGGTAAAGCAGTAAATTAAAGACACTTGGTAGGTAATAGGTCACATTTTATACATTCTGCATGGTACTTACATGCTTATTCTGAAATATCAAGCAGCAGGATTCAATATTTTTGAGGTATTAAAAATTTTGTACAAAAATGGGGAAAGTGCACTTACACTGTTTTTGCGCCAACTTTTTTCTATAAGTCAGAGCAAAAACGGTGTAACTGACAAAAAAATCCCAAATGCTGAAATAAACCATGATTGAGGCAGATCCAGCTGTATAACTTATTTACCAAGGGTGTCAAGTCCTGAGGCACCCATTTATGCAAAAAAACTATGTTGGCCAAAATGTCAGTTACACCGTTATTGCACTCAGCAGACGATATATTGTTTAGGAATGGAGATCTGAACTGTTTCTGAGATATGAGGCCTTCTTATTAAGTGAAGAGGTGAGGAATGGCCCCTGTGGACCTCCAAGTTGGTGTTACTGAATGTGTCTAGTCACAAAGCACAAGAGTATATTTATGATTATGAGGTGGGGATCTTAATGGTGTCTGAGATATATGGCCTTTTATGAAGTGGAGGGGCGGGCCATGGCATCTACACATTGCCCTAGCATGAATACACCCAAGGTTGATGTTACTGAATGAGTCTTATCAAAAGGAACACAAATATACACGCCTTAAGGGTGGGGATCTGAACAGTTTCTGAGAAATGTGGCATTTTATGAA
Source organism: Lucinisca nassula (assembly GCA_963580285.1). Lineage (NCBI taxonomy): Eukaryota > Metazoa > Mollusca > Bivalvia > Lucinida > Lucinidae > Lucinisca > Lucinisca nassula. Next base: position 14,740,171 of record OY757024.1, read on the forward strand.
GCGGAGGTTTGAGGCATGGCCCCAGCGCACACTGGGAGATCCCTGGGTTGGTATCACTAAATGTGTCTTATCAAAAGGAACAAAAGTATATATGGTTTAGGGATGGGGATCTAAATGGTTTCTGAGATATTGGGCCTTTTACAAAGTGGAGGGGGTGGGGCATGGCCCGGGCACATCCCAGGGGACACCCGAGTTGGTGTCACTGAATGTGTCTTATCATAAGGAACAAGAATATATATGGTTTTGGGATGGGGATCTGGATGGTTTCTGGGATATATCCCCTTTTAATGACATGGAGGGGTTGGGCATGGCCTCGGCGCACCCTGGGAGATCCCTAGCTTGGTATCACTGAATGCGTCTTATCATAAGGAACAAGAATATACATGGTTAAGGGGTGGTGATCTCAACGGTTTCTGAGATATTCGGTCTTTTACAAAGTGGAGGGGGTGGAGGCACATCTCAGGGGACCCCAAGGTTGGTGTCACTGAATGCGTCTTATCATAAGAAACAATAATATATATGGTTTTGGGATGGGGATCTAAACAGTTTCTGAGATATTGGGCCTTTTACGAAGTGGAGGGGTTGGGGCATGGGCCCGCAACATCCCAGGCAACCCCCAGGTTGATGTCACTGAATGCGTCTTATCATAAGAAAAAAGAATGTATATGGTTTAGGGGTGGGGATCTGAATGGTTTCTCAGATATATGGCCTTTTATGCACTGGAGGGGGTGGGGCATGGCCCCGACACACTCTGGGGGACCCGCAGGTTGGCATAAAAGCATGTGGCTAAAAGAAGTTCACTCAAGGAATATTTCTATAAAATTTTTGTCAAAATATCGGCAAAGGTGTCGCAGTAAATTCCATTTTTCTATTTTCTCCATTATATGCCTATGGAAAATCTAAGTTGCCATAGCAACCAAACGAATAAGCCGATTTTCATTAAAAACACACACTTTCAATCCCCCAGCCCAAGGATACTACAGATGAAATTTGGACTGAATCGGCCCAGTAGCTTAAGAGATGTCGTTTGAAAGTGTTGACGCCAGACGACAACGCAGACGACACAGACGACGACAGACAACTGCCTATCCTATATGCTCCCCCGGAGCCTTCGGCTCTAGTGAACTAAAAATCCACTGTTTGACCTTTTTCCGTACAAATGTCTAAGTGACCAAATTTGACCATGACGTAAAACAGGTCAAGCAAAGGTCATCATTTGAACAAACTTGGTAGGGCCCGAGTTTCAGATACTGAATACAAGGTTTCAAGGTCATAGGCCATTTGGTTCATGAGAAGAACATTTCAAAGGTTTTTACCATATAGGGGCATGGCGGCCATATTGGTCATGTGACCCAGTCCTTACGAACCAACTTTCGTCCCTCCTTCCCAAAGAGGTTCCACATGTAATTTGGTTCAATTGGCCAAGTAGTTTCAGATGAGCTGTCGTTTGAAAATATTGACGCCGACGCAGACGTGGACGCCGAAGAGGGACCACTGCCTATACTATGAGTTCCCGGAAGTCTTCGTCTCTGGTCAGCTAAAAACCTATGTTATTGGCCAGGAAATTTAAACAGGCTATATAGCATATAGGTCTAATCAATATTTATATCTGGAAAGCTGTACAGGCCTCTGTAGTCTAGCGGATAAGAGCACTGACTCTTAATCATTAGGTCTCTCATCGCTGTGGTTGGAAAGTAGAAGTAAAACAAAGATCAGGAATCGATACAATTAACTTACTCCACCCATCAAAGACACCAAAGGGAAAGAAACACAAACATGAAGCGACCAGACCATAATGGAAACCTAAACAAAGGATGGCCATAAGGACAGTTACTTTCCCACAAAATGACCAAAAGGCCATCCAAAATAAAAAGACACAAGTGAAACACATAGTAAGTAGTAACAAACAACAACATAAATAAACCGCCACAGAAGAACAGCCTTGGAACGGTCAGTGGAAAGAATTCCACTGGGGGGCTTAAATCGATTTTACATGGCCATAATCCTCGCTCTTACCTCTGTCGCGGTATACACTAATTTTGAGTCCGCAAGAAGGCTTCCTAACTCATCAGTGTAACATCTCCGAGAACATACAAATAAAAAAAACTACAGAGATGAAACAAGATTGAGGACTCGACAGCATACAACAACAGAATTGCTGGAGCAAAAGAAAACCAACTGTTAGACTCCCAGAGGCCCGACAAAAGACGGAGCATCAGGCGCAAACCAACATAAAGAATACTAAATATAATAAAATTCCATTTATGTTTTTACGCTGGAACCCTCATATAATCTTAAGCCCGATACACCGTTGTGCAATCAAAGAGGGAAGCAAAGTTGTCAACCGTGATTGGGTTAACCACCATGCATGTAGTCTGTTTTAAAATATTGATGTTGTACCAAAACTTTATATATCGATGAACGATTTTACGAAATTGGGTACTAAAATCATTACAGGCATGATTTTTTCTAAATCTATATACTAAGTCACCATAGAATTCGGGTTCCGATAGGCATTGTAGCAGAAGTGTTTTAAGTCCAACATTGAATTTTGAAACTTAATCAGAATGACGTCTATAAAACTTTGAAAAAGGCTTTACGTAGTTTATGATACCGATACCCCTGATCAAGAAGTTTAGCGGTTAATAATTTATTACGAGTGTTGAAGTCGGATACATGACTAGACACTCTAGCGAATCAACTGCGAAATATAAACCCCGTACGATGTTGCACGAGGAACATCACCGTCCAAAAAGGAAAATTTACAATCTCGAAATCAAAATCATCACGTTAATCATAAATTTTGCAAGAAACAAACCCATCTAAAATTGATAAATGTAAATCCAAAAAGGAGGCCTCGGTATCAGAGGCATTTGCCTTGTTTAACTGAAGTTCTAGGGGATAAATCTGACCGATCAAACCATCAAAGTAAGTATTGTCAATATTTTATAAATCATCTAAATATCTAGAAGTAGAACTAAAAGCTTCAATAATTTCAGATTGGTTATCAATGGAAAGCGACAATACGAAGTCTCTTTCATAACAATACAAGAACAGATCAGCCACAAGAGGTGCGCAATTCGTACCCATCGGAATACCCACAATTTGTCTAAATAACTTAGTACCGAATCTAATATAAATATTGTCAAGTAGAAAGGTTAGGGCATCACACACTTTCTGACATGAACAAAGTGTATAATTCTTATGCTCTTTAGAAGTGAAAACTGCATTTCTGACATTACATGCAAGATAGAAAGAATCTTCTCTGTGAAAAGTCAATTCAATTAAATCATTAAGCTTTTCTTTAATAAGATTATGAGGAAGCCTGGCTCGTGTCACATTTGAGACACCAAGTTTTGCCCGGAAGATCATGTGGTTTTTGTCCGGGTACTCCAGTGTCCGCCCACCTCTGATTAACGATCGCTCGATATAGTGAAATTATCTTGAAAAGACCGTAAAACCATAATAAATATAATAAAATAAATAAAAAAAACAACAACTTGGAAAGCTGTCACAAGTATATGTGAAATTTTAAGGTTTGGAATGGGATGCAGCGGTAAGAGCACTGACTCCGAATCATTACTGAGGGTAGCGTTTGTTCATAAGTGACAAAGCAAAGTTCTGTTGGCAGATGTGTCAGGTAGCTTTTTATCCACGTTAAAGATTGAATCAGCTCAAAATAATTGAAATAATCTTGAAAGGGCTTTAATTTCCAAATAAGAAAAAAGTATTTTATAGAGTTTTTATTTGAACTGAAATCAAGCATTTGATCCTTTTCTCTTACATCGGCCCAAACACTAAACGCATTTTTTCATAGAATATAGCAGTAAGCCAAGTAAGTAAAAATATATTGGCTGATTTTGAAGAAATTCTATGAATTTCTTTACATGTTTTTATTCCTGTCTTTATCACATGCTTCGCTGCAGAGCTGATAATGATTCTCTAAGGTAGTATATGCCAACAGTTGGAGAGCAGAAAATATTCCAAAGATATGAGAAAGTGGAACTATTAATGTACAGTTATAATAACACCCCTGAATGATGATGAGGTCAAATGATTTCTGGAGCTTTCTGAACCTTGTGAGCCGGGATGGTAAGGAATATATATCTAACCATATTGAATTTCATTACGAAAACACACCTATACAGATGCATTGTAAACTTTACAGCCGAAATAAACACTAAAATTTTGATGTGAAAAAGTGCACTATTTTCTTATTTCTGCTCAAAATATAATTGTGGGTATTCGATAGAACCGCCTCTACTGTTTAGAGCAGAAATAAGAAAAATAAGGTTTGCCCCTGTAAACCTGTTCTAGTATATAAAAGTGGGGTTCAAGGGGGTCAAAATTATATAGGCGTGTGTCCGTGATGCAATTGAAAGTACATGTACATTATGTTAACAAGTCGGTGAAATGAAAACCATGGTACACCCAACTTCATATAGGAAGAAGTGGCGGTTTCAAGTGTTCAAATTATATTGCCTTTTCCCCTAAAACGCAAAGATTGTGTTTGCTCGTTAGAATAGCTTCGATGAGACGATTCCAATGAGCAACGACAATCATTAGTTTGGATAGAAATAAGGAAACTATAAAACATTTACGTCTTAACAGGTAGTTCTACAGATAAAAAGACTAACTAGCTGGTCTGGCCCAGAAAACATGTATTCTGGCCCAGAAAACATGTATACATGTAAATATTGATAATACCTATTTTGATGGTTTGATCAGTCAGATTTACCCCCTAGAACTTCAGTTAAATAAAGCAAATTCTTCTGATACCGAGGCCCCGTTTTTGGATTTACATCTATCTATTGTAGATGGATTTGTTTCGTGCAAAATTTATGATAAACGCGATGACTTTAATTTTGAGATTGTAAATTTTCCTTTTTTGGATGGTGATGTTCCTCGTGCGCCATCCTATGGCGTTTATATTTCGCAATTAATTCGATTTGCTAGAGTGTGTAGTCATGTAACTGACTTCAACACTCGTAATAAATTATTAACGGCTAAACTCCTTAATCAGGGTTATCGGTACCATAAACTACGCAAAGCCTTTTCAAAATTTTATAGACGCCATTCTGATTTAATTTCAAAATTCAATATTGGACTTAAATCTCTTCTGCAACAAGGTCTATCGGAACCCGAATTTTATGGTGACTTAGTATATAAATTCAGAAAAATATATAACCGCAATGACTTCAGCACCCAATTTCGTAAAATCATTCTTCGATATAAAAAGATTGGGTACAACATGGATATGGATATTATACGACAGACTGCATGCATGGTAGTTAACCCAATCACGGTTGGCAACTTTGCTTCCCTCTTTAATTGCACGCCGGTGGGTCAGGCCTCAGATTCTATGACGGCTCCAACGTAAAGGCTTATTGAAAATTAGAGAGATAATGTCGGTTGGTGCCTGATGCTCTGTCTCTGGTCGGGCTCATCGGAGTCTAACTGTTGGTTTTCTTTTGCTCCAGCATTTCAGTGGTTTCTTGCTGTCGAGTCCTCACCGTTGTCTCAGCTCTGTGGTTCTTTGATTTTTGTGTTCACGGAGATGTTGCACTGATGAGTTAGGAGGCCTTCATGCGGACTGAACAAATTATTTGTCTAAATCGCGACGGAAGTAAGGGCGAGGATTGTGGCCACGTAAAATCGATTTAAGCCCCCCAGTGGAAATCTTCCACTGACCGTTCCAAGGCGGCTCTTCTGTGGCGATTTATTTATGTTGTTGTTTGTTACTTACTGTGTGTATCACTTGTGTCTTTTGGTTTTGGATGGCCATATGGCCATTTTGTGGGAAAGTAACTGTCCTTATGGCCTTCCTTTGTTTAGGTTTCCATTATGGTCTAGTCGCTTAATGTTTGTATTTCTTTCCCTTTGGTGTCTTTTATGGGTGGAGTAAGTTAATTGTATCAATTCCTGATCTTTGTTTTACTTCTACTTTTCATATTTTCCAGTTCTGTTGTGTATTCCTTGCTTCCAAAGGATAACCCTTTTATAGAACATATTTGACGTCACTACAGCTGGTGTCTGGGAATGTGTGGCGGCCGTAAAACGTCTCCCTGCCCTACATCATAGTGTAGTTTATATTTTCTTGTCCTTAGGGATCATGGATTCCATTGTATAATTTTGAAAATATTTGAGGGTCACTGATGAGGCCTAATTGGCCGAATCTAGCTAGTCTGGCCCAGGAAACATGTATACTTTATATTTTCCAGTTGTGTTGTGTATTCCTTGCTTCCAAAGGATAACCCTTTTATAGAACATATTTATTGCAGCACATGGGTGTGTCATAGCAACTATTGTCACAAAATCAAATCTTTATATACAACGTTTTCCCTGAGAACAGTGATTACGCCTAACACACATTACAGGACCTTCTGCAGTTTCTCAACATATAACCACCATTTCGCATACACTGACCACCTTTCTTCCATACGGGACATAACTGGTGTCTGTCAAAACATCCTGAAAATAAAAAAGACAATGACTGTATTACATGGTGTAAGAAGGCAAAGTATAGTATAGAGTTATTTCGTTGCAGCTTGGAGTCATCACGAAAACACACTTATATAATTTTGACCACTTTCAAAATAGAAGTGAAGGCAATGTTCAACATCGATACAATTAACCCACATCTTGTGGTTTTTCTCGGGTACTCCGGTTTTCACCCACTCTGATTAACGATCGGCTCGATATGAGTGAAATAATCTTGAAAGGGCCGTAAAACCAAAACCCCCAAAAATAAATAAATGAAATAAAAATCAATTAACTCATACTCCCATCAGAGACAAAAATGGAAAGAAACACAAACATGAAACAACTAGACACCGTCACGAAAACACGCCTATAAAACTTTGACGCCCTTTAACCCCACTTTTATATAGTAAAACTGGGGTTTGCATGGGTAAACCTTATTCTTCTTATTTCTGTTCTAAAATATAAATTGAGAGTATCCGTTAGAAACGCCTAGATGAGGCCTAGAAAGTAACTGTCATTTTGGCTTTCCGCAATTGATGTTTCCGTTAGGGTATGCTGTGTCATATGTTTGTGTTTCTTTTCCTTTGGTGTCTCTGATGGGAGCTGTTGGTTAATTTATCGATTCCTGATCATCGCCTCCACTTCAGTTTTGGAGCACGAAAACGTCTGGATTTCAATTTATTTAAAACTTCATTAGAATTTTGTATAGACCAAAAGAGATTTCTACCTGATCTTTCGAAGGCTAGGTCGCAATATTTTATCATATATTTATTGATGGCAGTAAAATATGGAGATAAAAATTAAGAGAGTTCAGTGGTTGAATAACAGCTTGAATTTGCAATAAAACGTGCTTTGTATGGACTTTTATGAGGTCTAGGTAACCAATATAACGTAGGAAGCTTGTCTTGCCTTCTATAACACAGACAGCAAAGTTGGTGGCTGAATGACAAATGTGGTCATCAACTAAAGTAGAAGTAAAACAAAGATTAGGAATCGATACAATTAACTTAATCAACCCATCAAAGACACCAAAGGGAAAGAAACACAAACATGAAGCGACCAGACCATAATGGAAACCTGAACAAAGGAAGGCCATAAGGACAGTTACTTTCCCACAAAATGGCCATATGGTCATCCAAAATAAAAATACACAAGTGATACACACAGTAAGTAACAAACAACAACATAAATAAACCGCCACAGAACGGTCAATGGAAAGAATTCCACTGGGGGGCTTAAGTCGATTTTACATGGCCATAATCCTCGCCCTTACCTGTGTCGCGGTATATACTAATTTTGCTTAGTTCGCATGAAGGCTTCCTAAATCATCAGTGTAACATCTCCGAGAACATACAAATCAAAACAACTATAGAGATGAAACAAGGTTGAGGACTCGACAGCATACAACAACAGCCCTGTCTACAGCTAAAGGCTGCAGTTCATAGGCCTTAGTACCACCAAGTTCTTGCTGAAGAGTGTTAACATAGTGAAGCCGTCAAACAACGACCACATTGTTAGCGGCCTTATCTGCTGGAGCCAAAACAAACTTCTTATGAAATTCTTGAATACCTTGTTTAAGGTGACGTAAAGACATCTTAGGTTTTGGAGGTAATCAGTTCGTATTTTGATAGTAAACAGAAATGCGTTTGTTCACTAAATTCAGAATGCTATATTTCCATTCTTTAAGAGCTTAATGCTCAACATACTCTGGTTTACACCATCGATTGCCAAATTCATACAAGGCAGCAGCGATTTCATCTCTACATTTATTGAAACCAATTGTAGAAGGAAGTCGATATTTCGGTCCTTTAGATATTATATTATGTATCCTAGAATCAGGAATAATTTTTAAATTGCCAGTAATACTATGACCAGCAGTAGAATAGCAATACACTTTAGTTTTACAATCACAGGTATCAGGAGTGCTAGTGACAATATCAAGATCAGAAACAAGCTTATAGAAATTAAAAATGAAAGATCTAACAGGTTTATTGTATTTATAGCAAATTGTGGATGTTTCAGTATTTTGAAAATAAGCAGGAATCGATGAGATCACCGAACTGTCCCGGAAGATACTAGGTAAATCTATAAAATCCAAACCCTTATTAATGAAGGATATTTTGATGTAATGACGTTTGTGATTAATTTCAGAATCGAACTTGTTATCTCAATTTGAAATATTTCAAACTTCAAATTGCAGTATCTCAGAAACTAATAAAGATAATTTGATCCAGTTTCAGATTTCTATACCTGAAACAATGCGCTGCTAGTTCTAAATGTTTCAATATAGTAATAAATGACCTTTAAGAAAGTCTTTAGGCCGGAACCGTCATGGTTACTGAGGCCCGAGTTGCCGGCTGGCAGTTGAATGACTTTTTACGATTTTATGAAACTGGATACCGAAATCATTGCCAGTAAACTCGCAATTTACAAGAATGGAAATTAATGGTTTAAAGACACTTCAGGAACTGATCAAATCGGAACCGAAGCGTATTAAAATATTCAAGTTGAAAACCCGACAAACACATCTTAACAAACAACAAAATCAGCGGCGGCAAGTCGACATTGCTTGAACTCAGAAATGGAAAAATCTATGGATGAAATTTAGGTGTGACATGGGTATAAATAAATTAAGAAATTCGAATCCTTTTTGCAATGTTGAAATCCGTTTTTCGAAATCCTGGCTCCGACCTTGCACAGCCATATTTAGCTACTTAAACTATGATATCAGAAAGGCACAATACAACACGTGCACCAACTACGCAACATCGATGAAACAGTGCAATATAACATCCGAGTGAAAAAATAAATCCCTTTTATTTTTTCCAAAAGTCTTTTTCTGGTTAATATTTATGATTCCTTTTTCTAATTTATTCTCTAAACATTAGTAGTGGGTTCTCATTAGGACTGCCTCACAGAGTACCCACACCATTTGTCTTGGAGCAGCTATAAGGAAACTTATGACTACCCTGACTAGAATGGAAGATAGACAGAAAAAATCAGAAAGAAACGATCAGGAACTGATACAATCAGATCCCAAAGTCTTCCCATAATATCACTAGGAAAAAAAGTCGAAACACAGAGTAAATAAAATGGACACCAGGTAAAACGAGTCAGCAGCACTTTCCCAAACTGGTGTTGACTCAGCATATCTAAACCTAGCTAAAAGGGAGAAATATACAGAATGGGGAAAAGAAATAGATCACCAACATGACAAACATTAAAGTTTAACTAGGAAGACAAACGTAACTAAAATGAACAACAAGAAAGGTGGAAGAATCAGAACCATCAACATAACAATATATATGATTAGGGAAAGAATCAAACCACCAACACAAAACATGAAGAAACCACAGCAAAAGCACCATTGGAACTGTCAGTAAACATTACTGGTGGGTACTGGGTACTGGGTACGGGGTTGGGGAGGCTTCAAATCAACAGTTTGGTGTTATTATTCAACCCTTGCCCAAAATTCCCACCCAATTCTGACAGAATAACAATGACACACTTTTGCATTTCTCGGTTCAATTTCAACGACTTACTTTTTTCACCCACAGAGCAGGCATTACAACTTTTCTTACAGATCACCAGAGCACTACCGGGGTTAGTTTCGCAAAATCCATGCTCAACCCAAGACGGACAGTTGATATCGTCATCATCACAATCGCCAATGACTGAAAACGCAAAAATTCATAATTGGTGACATATCAAATTCATATCAATCGAAAATGCATTCAAAACGGTTCATACCCGGCCTTGTATATATTGGTGTATAAAATGCGACTTCTATTGTTACAGAATATTCTTGTACACGTGTATCAAAACCTATTTATAGAATAACTGCAACACAATGTCAAGCGGTGCAAATACGTCTCCATGGTTACTTCGTGCATTGCTCTTGAGATTCGTTATTGTGATACAATTACGACAACAGGCCTATACATATACGGCAAAAACGAAAATTTTAGGATGAAAAATTGCAATATTTTTCTTATTTCTGCAAAAAACATCGAGGCGGTTCTAACGAATACCCACAATCTATGTTTCAGAGCAGAAATAAGAAAAGTAAGGTTTACCCCTGTAAACCCCAGTTTTAATATATAAAAGTGGGGTACAAGGTGGTCAAACTTGTATAGGCATGTTTTTGTGATGGGCGCTTTTTATTTACACTCTTCCCAGAAACGGGTACCAGACTTTTATCCACAGGAAAAAATAAAGTGTTGAACAAGCAATGTTAGTGGTAATGTTGATGTGTTTCAACGTGTGTTTGGCTCTGCAAGACGTGTATATTATTTCTTTCAAAGTTCCATGCAGCCACTGAGTCGATATGTAAAGCCAGAAAGTAACGGTGTCGTTATTCTGTATTAAATTCAAGTAACCGCATCGCGAATGGAGCTTGGTTTGACATTGTAAATAACAAAAGTGTTGACAGTTTGCGTATCCGTCCGGTCAGATCAGTAAATATGATATTTCTTAAACGTCCAAACAGCTGAGCAAAGTAGAAGTAAAACAAAGATCAGGAATTGATACAATTAACTTACTCCATCCATAAAAGACACCAAAGGGAAAGAAATACAAACATTACGCGACCAGACCATAATGGAAACCTAAACAAAGGAAGGCCATATGGACAGTTACTTTCCCACAAAATGGCCATATGGCCATCCAAAATTAAAAGACACAAGTGATACACACAGTAAGTAACAAACAACAACATAAATAAATCGCCACAGAAGAGCCGCCTTGGAACGGTCAGTGGAAGATTTCCACTGGGGGGCTTAAATCGATTTTACGTGGCCACAATCCTCGCCCTTACTTCCGTCGCGATTTAGACAAATAATTTGTTCAGTCCGCATGAAGGCCTCCTAACTCATCAGTGCAACATCTCCGTGAACACAGAAATCAAAGAACCACAGAGGTGAGACAACGGTGAGGACTCGACAGCAAGAAACCACTGAAATGCTGGAGCAAAAGAAAACCAACAGTTAGACTCCGATGAGCCCGACCAGAGACAGAGCATCAGGCACCAACCAACATTATCTCTTTAATTTTCAATAAGCCTTTACGTTGGAGCCGTCATAGAATCTGAGGCCTGACCCACCGGCGTGCAATTAAAGAGGGAAGCAAAGTTGCCAACCGTGATTGGGTTAACTACCATGCATGCAGTCTGTCGTATAATATCCATGTTGTACCCAATCTTTTTATATCGAAGAATGATTTTACGAAATTGGGTGCTGAAGTCATTGCGGTTATATATTTTTTCTGAATTTATATACTAAGTCACCATAAATTCGGGTTCCGATAGACCTTGTTGCAGAAGAGATTTAAGTCCAATATTGAATTTTGAAATTAAATCAGAATGGCGTCTATAAAATTTTGAAAAGGCTTTGCGTAGTTTATGGTACCGATAACCCTGATTAAGAAGTTTAGCCGTTAATAATTTATTACGAGTGTTGAAGTCAGTTACATGACTACACACTCTAGCAAATCGAATTAATTGCGAAATATAAACGCCATAGGATGGCGCACGAGGAACATCACCATCCAAAAAAGGAAAATTTACAATCTCAAAATCAAAGTCATCGCGTTTATCATAAATTTTGCACGAAACAAATCCATCTACAATAGATAGATGTAAATCCAAAAACGGGGCCTCGGTATCAGAAGAATTTTCTTTATTTAACTGAAGTTCTAGGGGGTAAATCTGACTGATCAAACCATCAAAAAAGGTATTATCAATATTTAATAAATCATCTAAATATCTAGAAGTAGAGCTAAAAGCTTCAATAATTTCAGATTGGTTATCAATGGAAAGCGACAAAATGAAGTCTCTTTCATAACAATACAAGAACAGATCAGCCACAAGAGGTGCGCAATTAGTACCCATCGGAATACCCACAATTTGTCTAAATAACTTAGTACCGAATCTAATATAAATATTGTCAAGTAGAAAGGTGAGGGCATCACACACTTTCTGACATGACCAAAGTGTATATTTCTTATGCTCTTTAGAAGTGAAAAATGCATTTCTGACATTACATGCAAGATAGAGAGAATCTTCTCTGTGAAAAGCCCATTCAATTAAATCATTAATCTTTTCTTTTATAAGATTATGAGGAAGTGTAGTGTAAAGAGTGGAAAAATCGTAGGTAGACAGACTAGAAGCACGAAACTGTCTAGATTTCAAGTTATTTAAAACCTTATTCGAATTTTTTATAGACCAAAACAGATTTCTTCCTGATCTTTCAAAGACTTTATCACAATATTTAATTACATGCGTTTTAATAGCAGTAAGACAGGAAGTTAATAATTTAGAAAGTTCAGTGGTAGTGCAAGAACTAGAATTTGCAATAAACCGTGCTTTGTAAGGTTTTTTATGAAGTTTTGGTAACCAGTATAGCGTAGGAAGCTTGTCTTGGCCTTCGTTAACACACACAGCAAACTTGGTGGCTGAAAGACAAACATGTTTATCTACTATAGCTCTCTCTTCAGCCAAAGGCTGAAGTTCACAGGCCTTAGTACCACCAAGCTCCTGCTTAAGCGTGTTAACATAGTGGAGCCGTCACACAACGACGACGTTGTTAGCGGCCTTGTCTGCAGGGGCCAAAACAAACTTCTTATGGAATTCTTGAATACCTAGTTTAAGATGACGTAAAGACGTCTTGGGCTTAGGAGGTAATAAGTTAGTATTTTGAGAATAGAAAGAAATGCGTTTATTCACTAGTCTTAAAATGCTAAGTTTCCAGTCCTTTAGGGCTTTATACTCAACATACTCTCGCTTACACCATCGATTACCGAATTCATTCAAGGAAGCAGCGATTTCATCTCTACATTTACTGAAATCAATTTTAGAAGGAAACCGATATTTCGGTCCTATAGAAATTATATTCCTTATCCTAGAATCAGGAATAATTTTCAAATTGCCAGTAATTACATGACCAGCAGCAGGATAGCAATACTTTGAGTTTTTACAATCACATGAATCAGGAGTATTAGTATCAATATCAAGATCTGAAACAAGTTTATTAGATTAAATATGATAGATCTAACAGGTTTTGTTATATTTATAGCAAATTATAGGTGTTTCAGTATTTTGAAAATAAGCAGGAATGGAAGAAAGCACCGATCTCTCACGGAAGATACTGGGCAAATCTATAAAATCCATACCCTTATTAATGAAGGATATTTTGAAGAAATGACGTTTATGATTAATTTCAGAATCAATGTAAGGACGGAGAGTATGCTGAGTATAGCCTCTAGTTAAGAGAGCCGCATCATATAACTGATGAGAACTATCGTAGAATTTATTCGCCTCGGTGACAAGAAGACGTAAAACAGAAACGGGTAATGAACTTAAAAATGAAAGCATAGAGTGGTGTCCATGATTTAATAATATAATTGACAGTCACTTCAGTCTAGTATTGTTTCGTTTAAACGCACGTGATTTACGTTTAAAGTTACCATTTTTCCTGGTGCCGTGAGATCTAGTTCTGCGTTTTCGACATTCCAGGAGTGAATAAATATCAAAGTCCGGCATTCTGGAAATATTACCCTCATGATAAATGTTGTCATTAAATCCCAGTGGAAAAGGGGTCTGTAAAAATTTAATCCATTTCAGTTCAGCTTCGTGTCTTTTGATTATTTTAAATCTAGATGTAGAATTTGCATCATAATAAAGTTTTTTCCACTGGTTGTATAATAATGTTATTTACAGAATGACCTGTACGTCGAAAGTGACGGTACAAGAAAGTGTCAGTTTTCTTAGGCTTACTCATTCTACGATAATGCTCGTTCAATCTAGTTTTAAGCATGCGGTTAGTTTGACCGACGTACTGCATATTACAGTTTGCAGCACGTCAAATAATTGGTAAAATTAAATCTGTAGACTGTCATGTCAAATCAGACTTGTTAACTACAGAGAAGCGTCTACCGTTTACAGATGAAGTAACGGTAGACGCAGTGCTTAAATGCGAACAACATCTGCACCTCTTGGCATTGCACTTAGAAATACCTGGTCAATTAACACAATATCTTCTATGAAAGCGTTATCCTTTGCCAGCAAGGAATACACCACAGAACTTAAGCTTGTGGAGTGCACAAGCTTTCTGAGCCAGACTAGCTACTAGTTTTTCGCCAATTTGGCCTCATCAGTAATCATAAAATATTTTCAAAATACAAGGACAGGTTTTCTCTTCCTAAACAGCATTTTACGAGTAAAATATTAAATGCTTCAGCTTACCCTTAGTTCGGGTAACTAGCACCATGTATGTTTGTTTCGGTTCGTTGGTTTGGAGTTTAACGACCTGACCCAGTCAACGCTTACATTGCCATGTCAAGTCAGGCAGCTACAATTTATCTGGACAATATGAATCTGAGCCAGCGAACGACAAAACCTACAATAAGACATTTACGCCCATCGAAGACTCATATCGTCTAACAAGAGACTTCGCTTGCTGCATGAAGGCGCATTGGGCCCTTAGCTATCATAAGAGCGCACAACGAAAACTCTGATCAGTTCCGCCCTGCCCGGTCATCATGATGGTTTCAAAACGGTCAGAAACGCTCGGGATGCACGTGCTGAGCGGGACCGAGGCTATGCCGAGGTTCCGCTCAGCATGGTCATCTCGAGGATTGGAAACGCCCATCTACAACAGAACCCTCACAAAACCACTGAATAGTTTCATTTTCATTTTACTTATTTAATGTTTTACATTTCGCGCATTATACTTATGTACTTTGCCTGGCAAAGCACACCCAGGGTAAGAACAGAATTTTTGTCCCATGCTAAAACCACGGATTTCCGTATCTGGTGTGCAAGAAAGGCTTATACATATCCATTACAGTGCACATTCCTTCGCCAGGAAAGGACGACTTCCTTTCTTGAATCAGTGGAATGGAAAGAATGAACGTAGACAATATTTCCTATCTATCTCCACCGTCGCTGGTTTCGGTGGAATCCAACATGCTACTTTCTGATCACCAATCAGACGCGAGTCTGACAGAGCAGCCGTGGCTGGACTCTCCATATTCAGTTTATATAGTCAAGACATATTTAAACATTTGCAAGTATTCAGCCAATCCAATTATGGACATTTCATTCGATTCGTACTCTTACCTTCTCCAATGAAAAATAGAAGTAGAGACAATGATCAGGAATCGATACAATTAACCCACAGCTAATCAGAGCCTTTTCTAACATGTTAAGTATTGTAACAATCACCTGCTTTCTTGCTTGTCGTTACATCCTTTGTATCAGGTGTCTCTGTTGTGGTAACTATTTCATCGGTTTTCTTACAAGCATTGCATGCCTTAGCACAGTGTTTCAGCATCCACGTGTTGATCTGACAGTGCCCATGGCGAGCCCAGGTAGAACAGTCCTTGTCACTCCTGTGATTATTCACGCAGATACCTATAGCAACATAAAGTATATAACATTTAAGGGGCATGGGGACACCTGGCAATTTTTGCCGCCATTTTCAAATAAGGCGTAACTATACCTAATTTAGTGACACAGAGGACAAAGGGAGACAACTTTCGGGAATTCCTGTTCTCTTTTCCATAAGCCATTTTCAACTGAAAAAGGGGTCGACCCTTAACTAGAAATGGTGTTTGTAAAACACTATGCCCTCAACCATATGCTTGCCCCTAAATGACAATATTTTCTATGGGCCATAACTGAAGAACAAGATTTCATCCAAACTTTTTCAAAGGGCCACAACTCAGGAAAGGGGTATTATCTTGACGTGTCAGCTATTTGTTCATGAGGAATCAATATATGAAATGCAGCATATGGTGTTTTAAAGTTATGCTATGCATCACCAAGCATACAATGTGCAAATGTCAATACTTACTACGGGCCATAACGCAAACAATGTTTCGGAATTTCTTTAAAAGTTAATCATTATTTTTTTTTTCAAAAATCTACTCATCACTAGCAATGCACTCATCAACTTTCAAGGCTCTAGCTTTAATAGTTTTGAAATACTTTGCTGACAATACTTCATCAATTTTTTTCAAAGGGCTATAACTACGGAAAGGGGCATAAGCATAATCCTGACAAGAAAAGAATATGTGTCGTCTATTTTTTCATGAGGAATCAATGTGAAATTTCGACAACCTAGCATGCATTGTTTTAAAATTATGCTAGGCATCACAAGGCATACAATTACAGATGCCAAGATTTACAAAGGGCCATAACTAATTAAGTGTTTTTCAGAATTTCTCCAAAAGTTAATCAGGACATCTACGCATCAATAGCAATGCTCTGATCAGCTTTCAAGGTTCTTACCTTAATGGTTTTTGAGATATTTTGCTGACATGATTTCATCCAATTTTTTTCAAAGGGCCATAACTAAGGTAAGGGGCAAAATACTGATTAAAAATATGTGTCAACTGTTATTTTATGAGTAATCCATATATGAAATTTAAAAGCCCAGGCATATACGGTTCTAGAGTTATGCTATGCATCACAAAGCATGCAAAATACAAAAACCCAAAGTTACAAAGGTCCACAAATCATTAAGCATTTTTCAGAATTTCTTCAAAAGATAATCAGGTCATCTACTCATCACTAGCAATCCACTCATCAGCTTTCAAGGCTCGTGCTTTAATGTTTTTTAGATATTTTGCTGACAAGATTTCATCCATTTGTTTTTAAATTGCCATAACTCAAGAAAGGGGCATCATCCTGACGTGAAAATCATATATGTAAGCTGTTCTGTTTCAAACCTCTTGCTCACATGGTTCTAAACTTATGCTCTGTCTCTGGTCGGGCTCATCGGAGTCTAACTGTTGGTTTTCTTTTGCTCCAGCATTTCAGTGGTTTCTTGCTGTCGAGTCCTCACCGTTGTCTCACCTCTGTGGTTCTTTGATTTTTGTGTTCACGGAGATGTTGCACTGATGAGTTAGGAGGCCTTCATGCGGACTGAACAAATTATTTGTCTAAATCGCGACGGAAGTAAGGGCGAAGATTGTGGCCACGTAAAATCGATTTAAGCCCCCCAGTGGAAATCTTCCACTGACCGTTCCAAGGCGGCTCTTCTGTGGCGATTTATTTATGTTGTTGTTTGTTACTTACTGTGTGTATCACTTGTGTCTTTTAATTTTGGATGGCCATATGGCCATTTTGTGGGAAAGTAACTGTCCTTATGGCCTTCCTTTGATTAGGTTTCCATTATGGTCTGGTCGCTTAATGTTTGTATTTCTTTCCCTTTGGTGTCTTTTATGGGTGGAGTAAGTTAATTGTATCAATTCCTGATCTTTGTTTTACTTCTATTATGCTATGCATGACAAAGCAAGCAATGTACACTTGAAATGCCCAAAGTTGCAAAGGGTCATAACTAATAAAGTCTTTTTCCGAATTTCTGCAAATGTTACCTAGGTCATCTACTCATCACCAGCAATCCACTCATCAACATCCAAGACAGTTACTTTCCCACAACATGGCCAAACAGCTAACCAAAATAAAACATATATATGTTTTATTTTGGTTAGCTGTTTGGCCATTTTGTGGAATAGTAATACAAATAAAAATCAAAAATGAGTTCCTTTAAGAGCAATGAAAACATTCACACGAAAGAAGATGGGTCATACTACGTAGTTTCGGCTAATAAAGCCTCATCAGTGACCCTGTAATGATCTGGCAAAGAAAGCCCGAGGAAACATACTGCAATTTTGCGAATTTCGAATAGGCAGTCGATTCAAAGACTGATATAAATCAAAATGGGGTCCAAATAATAAAAACCTGTCTAGAATATGAGTCTTAACCAATAATTTATTTCTGATTTCTCAGAATATTCACGCTGACCTCAAAGGACAAAAAGTAAAATATAAACTGCACTATAGTTGAATAATTTGCATAATTACGATAACACCTCATTGTGACATAGTGTACTCTTCCATTTCTCCAAAATGACCATTTATTTGTCAGAAATTGGTGATTATTTTCTAATTTATACTCTAAAAATAGTTTGTGACTGCTCGTTAGGACCGCCTCACCACCTACGCATTTGAGAAAAAAACGAAAGATACTGTAAACCCCTGTAAAAAACAGTTTCGTCTATATAAAGTGTGTTTATATGGTGTTAAATTTATTAACGGGATTTTAATGCGCAGATGCGCAGGCTGATCTGAGCATTTGTTGTTCACACATGCGTGAAGGGATTTTTAGGCGTGGATCATGAAGTGGACAGAGAAGTTTAAGTTCTTTATAAAAACTTTTGCGATGACCACAGTCGTCACATATGACAAACGTTAGAAATACTATTTTATATTTTATACTTCATTGTTTTATCATTCTATACTTTATGAATGAAGGTAAGGTGTCGATTTTGCGAAAAACGCAGTGCAAAGATGTAACTAAACTGTGTGCACAGCTGTCACCGTGGCGAACGCTGACCAATCAAAGAAAGAGAAGTGAAGACAATGGTCAGGAATCGATACAAATAGCCCACAGCTCCGAGCAGGCACACCAAATGGAAAGAAACACAAACACATCACGAAAACAGGCCTATATAAATTTGACCCCTTTAAACCCCACTTTTTTATAATAAAACTGGGGTTTGCAGGGGTATACATTATTTTATATTTCTGCTCCAAAATATAGATTGTGGGAACTCGTTAGAACCGCCTCGATAAGGCGGTTCTAACGAGTGTCCACAATCTATATTTTGAGCAGAAATAAGAAAAATATCACAATTTTTCATCATAAAATTTTCATTTTTTCGTCGATAAATGTGCCAATGTATTTGTATAGGCGTGTTTGCGTAATGGAAACACAAACACGAAACAACTGGACTATAATAGAAACATCAATAGCTGAAAGTCAAAGGGACAGTTACTTTCCCACAAAACGCCCAACTGGCTAAAAACAAAATTATATACGCGAAACGCACACTATAAGACAGACCATAACAAAAATAAACCGCGACAGAAGAGCCGCATTGGAACATTCAATGAAACGAATTCTACTGGGGGGCTTAAATCGATTTTACGCAGCTGCAATCCTCGCCCTTACTTCCTTCGCGATTTAGACATCTAATTTGTTCCGTCCGCATGAAGGCCTCCTAACTCATCAGTGCAACATCTCCGACAACACAATAATCAAACAACCACAGAGATGAAACATCGGTGAGGACTCGACAGCAAGAAACAGCTGAAATGCTGGAGCAAAAGAAAACCAACATTTAGACTCCGATGGGCCCTACCAGAGACAGAGCATCAGACACCAACCAACATTACATCAAATTAAATTCTCTCTTATTCTCAGTAAGCCTTTACGCTGGAACCGTCATAGAATCTGAAACCTGACCCACCGGCGTGCATTTAATGAGGGAAGCAATGTTGTCAACCGTGATTGGGTTAACTACCATGCATGCAGTCTGTCGAATAACATTTAAGTTGTATCCAATCTTTTATATCGAAAAACGATTTAACGAAATCGCGTGCTGAAGTCATTGCAATTATATATTTTTCTGAATTTATATACTTAGTCACCATAAATTTTGGGTTCGATATACTTTGTTACAGAAAAGATTTAAGTCCAACATTGTATTTTGACATTGCATTTTAAAATTAAATCGAACTGACGTATATAAAATTTTGAAAAGGCTTTGACTAGCTTATGATACCGATAACCCTGATTAAGACGTTTAGCAGTTAAAATTAATTACCAGTGTTGAAGTCAGTTACATGTCTAGACACTCTGGCAAATCAAATTAATTGCGAAATATAAACGCCATAGGATGCCGAGCGAGGAACATCACCATCCAAGATAGGAAAATTTACAATCTCAAAATTAAAATCATCGCGTTTATCATAAATTTAATGTAAATTCAAAAACGGGGCCTCGTTATCAGAAGCATTTGCTTTATTTTAATAAAGTTCTGGAAGTATTTTTTTGTAACTGACGTTGCGTTGCGACAACAGATTATTGACCATCCTTCATCCGTGAATGATATCAGTTGGTTAGAAATGTCCCATCGGAGTTAAGCCAGTTTTAGGAACTATACATAAAATGTCTACACGGCATCAGATGTGTGACATAGTTGATTCATAAAAACAACAAAAACATGACATTTTTGCTGAAGATAATTAATAATACTTTTTTTTATCTCATTTCTTCTTGAACATAAATATTTGGTACTCGGAAAAGCCACCATACTGTATTCCATATCTATGAACAAAACTGAAGAATACAGCATATAGGTTAGTAAAATTAAAAATCAGACAAACGACCAGGAACTGAAACAATCAGATCCCAAATTCTTCCCACAATACCACTGGGGACAAAAGTCGAAACACTGACAGTAAACAAAATAGACAACAGGTAAAACGATTCAGCAGCTCTTTCCAAAACATGTCGTGACTCAGAATATCTAAATCAAACTAAAATGGAGCAGTACACATACTCCCAACCCCGTCAAAAACAATATAGAAATAGATGTCCCGGAACAGCCACAATCAAAGATTACAGCCTACAAATGGCACTTCAATAAAGTGGAGTTAAAAGGAAAATCCATTACACGGACTTCTTAACATGATGATATGAATTGTCGCATGTACTATTATTGTGTGAATATAAACGAATACGTACATGCTTTCGCTGATGACCTTGCTAAATACATAGATCATTCGGACTGTGTTATGCATGACATATTTTCTGATCCCCAGAATATACAGAGGGCATTAATATAAGAATGATTGTTCTCCATATATGTCTCGCAGACGAATTCTAGATGGTAAACATTTTGTTTACAAGATTATCATGTTGTTCACGACAACCCTTTTCTTTGGAAACAGTGTATATCCAGATCAGATCCGATCAGGATACTGTTTGACATTAAATTTATGAATTTGGAGGAATAAATTACATCAAGTAATCTGGTTGGTTCAAAGTCAGAAATGGGTGTGGCTAAATTGAATATTCAGCAAGGGAAGGGTTAAGAAATAATCCAGAAACTTCCAGATCACATTACTTTTAGCGTAAGCGCTTTATTATTTCCACAGCGTTCTGGAAAGTTATTTGCTTTTATGTAAAGAGAGAGTTTTTTTTTCTCTTTTTTTTTCTGTTTGGGTAGTTTAAGAAAATTTCATTCTAAGTTCTGTGTTGAATTACTTCTGGATTATTATTCATTTAGGACTTAGTGGGATCAGAAAAAATAATTTCAAGAATATTTAATAATATAGCTAAATATATATATAATTTTTTTGTCTTCATTACAGTAATAACAATACGTCAAAAATAGTTTGTAAATAAATTATGTTAATTTTCTAAATGGCTTGCTTGCTTTTTCTACTTTCTTCTAGGCTTGGCTCATAATCATAGACTATATGGGCCCCGTCAAGCGATTTTGGTACTGTTCGCCTATGCCAGCAGCGAAGGTTCAGGCTAGCCTGCGCATCCGCGCAGTCTCGCCAGAACCTTCACTGCTGGCTCATACAAGCAGTGAATCAAGAGGAACCTTCAGACAGAAAGCCGTATCCCTGGCCCCTCTGAATGGCTGGGCATGCGCAGTTAAAATTTGTCATGACGGAATGCTCGAAGACACAAATTCGCTTGGTGGGGCTCGTATTTTAAGTACGTGTTTGGATACATGCACCTCACACATTTTACCTGTGTCTTCCGCAGTTGATGTTGGTCTTGGCGTGGTTTGTATGATACTGTCTGTAACGGTTTCGCCCCCACACTCGGAGCAAGCTTTGTAGCAATTTCTTTTCATCCATGCGCTGTTCTTCATGCATTCCCTGTCTCTAGCCCATCCTGAACACTGTACGTCATCCCATATATTCTTGCACTCTTCTGAAAACACAAAATGATGCATAAAACCATGCCTAAAAATGTATTCTGAGTCTTTCAAGGTGCTGCAGGTAACTTATACACTTTCTTGTGGTCGTGCATTCTTCAAATGATTGATCTCCCATCGCGTTTTTTTTCTTCAAAGCATGCAGCACCAATTCACTTCTCGACAACCGAACAAAATGCAGACGTTTCCAGCTAAATTGTTTACAAGTGTTTATGAAAACATCTTTGTGGACTTACCTTTGGCGTCAAACATTGTTTTCCACTAATCAGGCAAATAAGCTTCAGGTTATCCAATACACAGCATACTTAACTGGGTATTTCTTATGAACACTTGTTAACAGAAAAATAAAATACAAGAGGGTCATGATGACCCTGGATCGCCCACCTGATCCTTATTGCACAACTGAAATGGTAGTTGGGTGATCCCTCTGACATCATGGGTCAGTTCGTAGTACACCAGAAGATGAACAGGCTCAGTTTAACCTTTAACCTGCTGAATATTTAATTTAGCCACACCCATTTCTAATTTTTAACCAATCAGAATTCTTGATGTTATTCATTTCTCTATATCCATAAACTGATTGTCAAATAGTGTAGATCCTGATCAGATGGCTTCTTCAGAAGCCATCTGATCTGGATCTACACTGTTTGCAAAAATAGGGGTTTTCGCCAACAGCAGGCTAAAGGTTAACTATCAATGACTCATGGAGACAAGGGGTTGTGTGTGAGGGGGTGGAAGTTGAGGGGCTGACAAGAGATTGTGTGTGAATGTGTGTGAATGTGTGAACATGATGAGTCTAACTATCAATTACTCATGGTGACAATGGGTTGTTGGGAGAGGGGGACAACAGATTGTGTGTGGGGTGAGGCTATGACAAGGCATTTTTCTGTGGGGAGAGTGACAAGAGGTTGTGCGTGAACAGGCTCATTCTACCAATAAATCATGGTGACAAGTGGTTGTGCAGTTGGGGAGTGGTGGGGGGGGGCATTTGATTTTATTCTTAAAATAGCAATATGTACTGGTGCCATATTTTGAGTGTGTTTGCATGCATGCATGTGTGCATACGTGCATGCATGAGAGTGTGCATGTATGCACATGTGTATCCGTGCATGTATGCACATGTGCATCCGTGCATGCATCCAGGGGTGTGCATGCATGCATGAGCATATGTGCGTGTATGCATGCATGCAGGTGAGCATGTGTGCATGCGAGTGTGTATGTGCGTGCCATGCACAAGTGTGTGTGTGTGCATACATGCATATGCGTGTGTGCATGCATGCTTGCATGTGTGATCACACATGCATCTTTGTATGCATGAATGCATGTCTGAATGCTTGCATGTATGCATGTGTGTGCATTCAAGCATGAATGCCTGCGTGAGAGCATGTGAATGTGTGCATACATGCATGCATGTGTGTGTGTGCATGCATGTGTGTGCATGCATGTGTGTGTTTGCATGCATGCATGAGTGAATGCATGTATGTGCGCATGCATGCCTGAGTGAGTGTCTGCATGTATGAATGTGTGTGTGCATGCATGCATGAGTATGTATGTATGTATGTATGTATGTATGTATGTATGTATGTATGTATTTAGTGCAAATGCAATATCCCCATCCTCTAAAAACTTGTGTGCGGGAGGGATATGAATTGTTTATGCGTTTTAAAAAGACAAAAGTAGAAAGAAAAATATGTTTCTCGACTGAGATTAGAACTCACAACCCTTTGAATCAGAGTCCTAGGCTCTACGTATTATACTACAGAGGTTGCAAGTAAACTGATAATTGTTTTACTTCTGTTTTTTTAACATAGGGAAATAAGGGCAGTAATACAGTGGAAATAGTGAACAGTGGACTCTAGAGTGTTAACAAGTTTTTTCTATGATTTGACCTACTGACTTACTTTTTAACCCGACATGACCCATTTTCGGAGATTACCGAGATATTGTCATGATAATCATTCTGAGCAGATTTGATGATGATTGGACTAAAACTGTGGCCTCTAGTGCGTTCACAAGGTTTTTCTATAATTTGATCTACTGACCTACTTTTGATCCGACATGACCCATATTTGAACTTGAATCGACATATTGTCAAGATGATCATTCTGAGCAAGTTTGAGGATGATCTGATCAAAACTATGGCCTCCAGTGTGTTCACAACGTTTTTCTATGATCTGACCTACTGACCTACTTTTAGATCCGACATGACCTATATTCGAACTTCACCCAGATATTGTCATAATGATCATTCTGACCATGTTTGATGATGATTGGCCAAAAACTGTGGCCTCTAGGGTGTTCACAAGAAAAGTTTACGCACGCACGACGCACCACGGACGACGGACGACGCATGACGACGCCGGACACCTCACGATCACAAATGCTCAGCATGGCATTCGGCCAGGTAAGATAACAAGAAACGAGAGTGACTACAGTATATCCATGTAGTATGAACATAACTTTGGCTTATCTCGGTTTAGGTATCCCAGCCGTCAAGTGATTCATAGCACTAACCCTGCATCACAGTTCTATCAGCACTCGAGTTCTATCAGCACTTGTTTTTGCAATGTCCCTTGTTTTGACCCTAGTTCAAATCAGCAATCGACTCAATGTAATCTAGGTATTTAAACTGTTCAAAAGATCTGTAAACAAATTACAGAAACACACATGCACGCACATACACAGATTAACGTACGTTTTCCAGTATCAGTGTCATCTCCTCTACACTTCTTGCATGACTTTCTGCAGTTAGGAATCATCCAGTCTGGGTTGAGCTGACACTCGTCATTGCTTGCCCAACTTTGACATTCGACTGTGTTGTGTAGGTCTTCACAGGTGACTGATTGAATGAAAGATCAAAATAATAATTGTTATTGTTGAGCTATATCATGTGATACAGAAGTCCATTACGAAAACACGCCTATACGAATACATTGTAACCGAAAAAAGAAACTTTTAGGATGAAAAAATGTGATATTTTGTCTTATTTCTGCTCAAAAGATAGATTGTGGGTACTCGATAGAACCGCCTCGTCGAGGCGGTTCCAACGAGTACCAACAGTCTATATTTTAGAGCAGAAATAAGATAAATAAGGTTCTTAATCAGGGTTATCGGTACCATAACTACGCAAAGCCTTTTCAAAATGTTATAGACGTCATTCTGATTTAATTTCAATTTAGGAGACCTTCATGTGAACTGAACAAATTATTTGTCTAAATCGCGACGGAAGTATGGGCGAGGATTGTGGCCACACAGAATCGATTTTAAGCCTCACCAGTGGAATTCGGTTCACTGCCCTTTCACTTGAGGTTCTTCTGCCGCGGCTTATTTTTGTTACTGTTTGTTTTTTAGTATGTGTATCACTTATATTATTTTGTTTTGGATAGCCAAATGGCCATTTTGTAGGAAAGAAATTGGCCTTCATGTGGGCTGAACAAATTATTTGTCTAAATCGCGACGAAAGTAAGGGCGATGATTGTGGCCACGTAAAATTGATTTAAGCCCCCAAGTGGAATTCGTTTCCGCTGACCGATCTAAGGAGGTTCTTCTGTCGCGTTTTATTTTTGTAACAGTTTGTCTTTGGGTATTTGTACCGCTTATATTATTTTATTTTGGATAGCCTATCGGCCATTTTGTGGGAAAGTAACTGTCCTTTTGGCTTTCCACTATTGATGTTTCCATTAGGTCTGTTGTTTCAGGTTTGTTTTTCTTTCCCTTTGGTGTCCTTGATAGGAGCTGTGGGTTGATTGTATCGATTCCTGATCATTGTCTCCACTTTTATTTTACCTCTGTAGACCCAGTTTTGCTACATAAAAGTTGGGTTCAAGGGGGTCAAAATTATATAGGCGTGTTTTCGTGATGTATTTTACAGCTTATATTTTAGATAACCAATTAATTCCAGATCAAATTTGTTATCTATCTAGCCCGCTCTCACTAGCTTTAATTATGGAAGCACTTTCCGTATATTTTATACATAGCAGTGAAATCAATGCATATCTGAAACAAATAAAAGTGATATTTTGCACAGTGTGAAGATATGAATGATATTTTCACAGTGTGAAAAATAACATGAGTATGTTATTTTCACAGAAGCACCCAAAACTACTTTTCTCGCCAAATACATATGTTATCTATAAAATAATTCCGTAAAATACCTCGAAAAGCATTCTTTGGACTGTAAAAATGCTGTACTCAAAATGGCGATCTGTTTATGTTTTGAAACTGACAGTTGTGGCGTCATAGCCAAGTCAAACATTGTGACGTAAGATCCGATTGGTCAATAACAGTAAGTGTCCTAAAATATTATAAAATAAAAGGAAAATTAAATTTTTCGATAAATATCAAATATATTTCATCTCGTGTGTTGAAAACATCAGAATTTTCACGAGTGCGAAGCTTCGCACTCGTGAAAATTCTGATATTTTCAACACACTCGATAAAATAATTTTGGTATTAACCTAATAAAAGTAAATATCCTGTATATATTTTACATTGGGCCATGTTGCACAGTCAACAGAGCCATTACACACGTAGCCATCTAAAATTTAAATCATGTACACATGTAACTTTTTTGTAAGTAAAATAACCTTATACAAAAACTTCTCAAAAATGATGTTTGTTTGAAATTAGGTTTAACGTTCCCGTCAACATTGTTTGGGTCAATTTGGAAACGTTGCTTCCACTTTTGTGGGACTTTTACCCGACATGAAGAAAAATGACATCTTAACCCCTGCTGACCAATAAAACTAATATGGCTTATATGCACTCAAGCCACTTTGTGTGCAGGCTTGGATAACTGTTTGTTTTTTGCTGTCGAGTCCTCGCCGTTGTTTCATCTCTGTGGTTGTTTGATTTTTGTGTTCTCGGGGATGTTGAACTTTTGAGTTAGAAAATTAGAAGTGAAGGCAATGATCAGGAATAGATACAATTAACACCCAGCTCCCCCAAATGGACAGAAACACAAACATAAATTAAACTAGACCCTAATGGAAACATCAATAGCGGAAAACCGAAAAAGACACAAAATGGCCATTTGGCTATACAATACAATAATATAAGCGATACACACACTCAAAGATAAGCCTTCATGCGGACTGAAGCCTTCACGCGGACTGAACAAATTATTGATTTAAATCGAGACGGAAGTAAGGGCTAGGATTGCGGCCGCGTAAAGTCGATATAAGGTCGCCAGCGAAATACGTTTCACTGAACGTTCCAAGGTGGTTCTTCTGTCGCGGTTTATCATTATTATAATTGTTTTTTTTTTAGTTTGTCTTTGAATATGTGTTAACTGAAATATAGTCTCTGAAAACGTTATCCTTTTGAAGCAATGAATACAACACACAACTGATAATGGAAGACTAAACCTGTCTTTTTTCTGGACCAGACTTACTAGTTTCGGCCATTGAGGCCCCATCAGTGACCATCAAGTATTTCTAGAGTCTGCAGAGGCCGCAAAGGGCCGATCTAATATTTTAAAGTCGCCGAAACTGTTTAAAAGGGCTTGACAATAAATTAGGTACTATGGTGTCTTATGTGGAAATAAATATTCGCCACATCGCGCTTTGTATCAGCTGCAGCATTGTAAATACAGGATCTTACATGAGTGCTCATGTATTATTGAAATTATTAAACGAATTTAGGCAAAGGGATAAAATGCGAGGCTTTGCCGAGCATTTTATCCCTTTTCCTCAACGAGTTATATAAATTCAATAATACAAGAGCACGAATGTAAGATTATATTTATCATATGACATTTAAACACAGTTTTCACCATTTTTTACATAAAAAAGTCAATATTCCCCGAATAGTAAACGCGACGTAGTATCTAACTATTTTGCATATTTGATCCACTAGTGGATAATTTATTACATGACGATATTACACTCTCAGACGCGGTGTCATATGATAAAATCAAATCTACTAGGTTACCATCTTGGTCTTCATCTGTGTCTGGTGTCTGCGTTGGTTTCTCAACATCTTTGCCACAGAGGTGACATGATTTCTGGCAATTCTTTGGCATCCAGCGAGAGTTTATCTGGCATTCTCCTTCTGCTGCCCATTTCTCGCATTCCGCAAGGTCGGGATGTTTATTTGAACATGAGGCTGAAAGACAATGATAATCACACGATGTGTCTATTTTTCTTCAGTGTGATAATAACAGATGGCTAGATTTCAACAAATGCAAAACCGCCATTTATATGACAAGATGTGTTTGTGAAACACGAACATGTCCCCGGGCATGGTCATTTTTTCAAAGTTGGTCACAGTTCAAAGTCAAGGTCACAGGTCAAGATTCTTGGTTTGAGTGGGAAGCCCTTGGCACAATGAACTTAAATGTCAAATATGAAAGCTCTATCTTAAACGGTTCGAAAGTTATGAACAATAATATTTTTTTAAAGTAGGTCATAGGTCAAGGTCACGGGTCAAAAAATTTTGCATGAATGTGAAGATCTTGTCACAAAGAACCTACATGCCAAATATGAAGGCTCTATCTTAAACGATTCAAAAGTTATGAACAGTTTTATTTGTTATTTTACGTAGATCAAAGGTCAAGGTCACGGGTCAAAACATTTTGCATGAATGTAAAGCTCTTATCACAAGGAACCTACATGCCTAATATGAAGGCTCTATATTAAACGATTCAAAAGTTATGAACAGTTTTATTTGTTCTTTTTAGTAGTCAAAGGTCAAGTATGAAGGCCCTATCCCAAACGGTTCCAAAGTTATGACCAAAATGTTATTTTTTCTTTTAAGTATGTCAAAGGTCAGGGTCACAGGTCAAAATTTTTTGCATTAATATAAAGCTCTTGTTACAAAGAAACTACATGCGGAATATGAAGGCTGTATCTCAAACGGTTAAAAAGCTATGACCAATGTTATTTTTTTCTTTTATGTAGGTCAAAGGTCAAGGTCACAGGTAAAATTTTTTGTGTGAATGTCAAGCTATTGTCACAAGGTACATACATGCCAAATATGAAGGCTTTATCTGAAGCGGTTCAAAAGTTATGACCAATGTTATTTTTTCTTTCAGGTAGGTCAAAGGTCAAAGTCACAGGTCAATTTTTTGCATGAATGTAAAGCTCTTGTCACAAGGAACCTACATGCCAAATATGAAAACTCTACCTCCAATGATTCAAAAGTTATGCCCAACGTTAAAGGTGTCCACGTATAAACCAACAAACAAACAAACAAACAAACAAACAGACAGGGCAAAAACAATATGTCCCCGCTATCGCTACCGGGTACATAAAAAAAGGATGTTAGGTTAAGTTATTTTCAGAAATCAGTATGATAACACATTCGTGTCCTTAAAAGGCGTCTTTCACATTTCTAGTTCTAGCATTATTAGATGATATTTTATGATATTTTTTCTTATTCCTTTTCCACAAACATAGATTGCTGGTGCTCGTTAGAACCGCATCAATGTTTCTGAGCAAAGTATCACGACAACACGCCTTTATAATTCTGGCCCCCTTGAACCCCACTTTTATATAGAAAAACTGGTGTTTCATCACGTGAACAAGTCCGTGAAATGAACACCCCCTTACACCCCAGTTTGTATAGAGAAAACTGGGGTTTACGTGGGTAAACATTATTTTTCTTATTTTTACTCCAAGACAAAGGTTGTGGGTACTCGTTAGAACCGCCTCAATGAGGCGGTTCTAACGATCACCCATAACCTATGTTTGCAGTATTAATAAGAAAAATATAATGGATTTTCATCCGAAAAGTAGCCATTTTGGAGATGTGAAAAAATGCACTATGTCGTACGGGTGTGTTATCGTAATGTCAGGGGTAAACCTTATTTTTTTTCTTATTTCTGCTCTCAAATATAGAGTATGGGTACTCGTTAGAACCGCCTATATAATTCTGACCCCCTTAAACCCTACGTTATATAGTAAAACTGGTGTTTTCACGGGTAAACATTATTTTTAATATTTCTGCACTAAAATATAGATTGTGGGTGTTCGATAGAACCGCCTCGATGGGGCGGTTCTAAGTTGACCCACAATCTATATTTTGAGCAGAAAAAATTAAAAAATATCATACTTTTCCATGTTAAAATTTTCGTTTTTTGGCGAGCAAAAATACTATGTATTTGCATAGGTATGTTTTCGTGATGTAAGGAAAATAATACATACCCCTGTAAATCCCACTTTCTTTTATCACCCGGGGTTAACATGGATGTTCATTACACGCACTTGTTAACCTTATATGTTGTTTTTGATTTTTTGTTCGTTGTTTTTTTTTTTTTGGGGGGGGGGGGGGTGATGACGCTTACTTGTTTCAAACAATACATGCTTGGAGCCCGGTTTGTACTGTTTGCCCAGTGCCACGTTTTTATGTTGTATATATTAAATGTAGCCGGCATCGGAAGATCAGTCGGATGCGCGTTTGACTGGTGATCGGGGGGTCGCGGTTTGATACCTGTCGGGGTCGGCAACATTCGTTCGTAGAGGTTGATCATAAAATATTTTCCTATGGTCATTCGCTCCCTTCGGCTAATTCAAGGAGGGCAGTTGTCAGTTTCTGGCAAAAGAATGTTGTGCACTGTATTGGATAACTCTTACGTATAAGCCTGTCCAGGAAAAGTGTGGATAGGTAAACCGATCGGCTCGACATGATCTAAATAGTGTTGAGTGGGCCGTAATATCCAAACCAAACAGCAAGAGGGCCATACTGGCCTTGGATCGCTCATCTGATCCTTATTGTACAGATAAAATGGTAGGTTATATAAGATGGAGTGGATGGTTTGCGCCATTTTGGTCGAGAGTGACCCAAGGAACATTTCTGTGAAATTATTTCAAAATCAGTCTACCTATTTAGTTGTAGAAGTCATTTTAAAAGCTGTTTATTGTTTTGTTTAGGTTGTTATTATGTTCACTGGAGCAATTTTGTCAGAGGGTCTCCCATGGAACATTTCTTCCAAATTGTTTTCTTTCTGAGGATGAAGTCTTTCAAAAGTTCCCTTCTACAATACAGAGCTGACTTTTATAGTACTATCTGGGCACCTTCTGTGCATTGAGGGTCAGGTCCTGGTGCATGGAGATGAATGAGCTCAGTCTAACTTACAATACCTTGTTGTGACAAGAAGGGTTGGGGTTGAGGGAAAAGAATCGGCAAAAGCTGATAGACATTTGAGTCAGTGGGTCCCTTTGACAATATAGAGCTGACTTGTATGTCACTATCTGGACACATTGTGGACATTGAGAGTCAGGTCCTTGTGCAACAGAAGGAGATGAAGCGGCTCAGACATACTTACAATGTCAAATGGTGACAAAGGAAGGGGGTTATTGGTCAGTGATTCCCTTTGACAATACAAAGCTGACATATGTCTCTGTCTAGGCACCTTGTGGACATTTAGGGTCAGGTCCTAGTGCACAAGACAGAGATGAACCGGCTCAGCCTTAACCCTATATAAAACCAGTGGGGTCGACTTTGGCCCCATGGGGTTATAATTTGGACTATCTTGGTAGAGGGTAACTAAAAGACCCTTCATTCCAAATATCAAAGACTTGGGCCTTCTGGTTTCAGATGAGAAGGTATTTAAAGGTTATCCTATGTAAGTCTATGTAAAACGGTGGGCCCTGGGGCGGGGCCATTTTAGACCCCAGGGCTATGATTTGAATAATCTTGGTAGTGGTCACCCACATGAAGCGCCTAGCAAAATATCAAAGACCTGGGCTTCGTGGTCTCAGAGAAGAAGACTTTCAAAGGTTTTCCATATATGTCTGTGTAAAACCAGTGGGGCCTTGGGCGGGACACCTTTTGTCCCAGGGCTATATTTGAACAATCATAGTAGAGGTCCACCAGATGAAGCATCATATCAAAAATCAAAGACCTGGGCCTTCTGGTTTCAGACAAGAAGATTTGTTTAAGGATTTCCATATATAAGTCTAGCAAAACCAGTGGGCCCCGTGGCGGGTGCCATTTTTGAACGAAGGGCTATTATTTGAATAATTTCGGTAGAGGTCTGCTAGATGTATATAGCAAATATCAAAGACCTGGGCCTTCTGGTTTCAAAGAGAAGATTGTAATGGGATTCCCTATATAAGTCCCAGTAAAACCATTGGGACCGGGGCGGGGAAATTTTTCCCCGAGGGCTATAATTTGAACAATATTGATAGTGGTTCACTCCACGAATCTTCACACCAAATATCACAGATCTGGGCCTTGCCGTTTCAGAGAAGATTTTTTAAGATTTTTCCTATATAAGTAAACGAAAGGGCCCCGGGGTGGGGGCATGTTGGCCCCAGGGCTATAACATGAACAATCTTGATATAGGCCACAAGACGAAGCTCCACACCAAATATCAAACACCTAAGCCATCTGGTATCAGACAAGAAAATTTTTGAAGATTTTCCCTATATAAATCTCTGTAATACAGCTGGCCCCGGGGCGGGGCATGTTTGGTCCCAGGGCCATAATTTGAACAGTCTTGCTAGAGGTCCAATAAACGCAGCTTCATACCAAATATCAAAAAACTGAGCCTTCTGGTTTCAGACACGAATATTTTAAAGGTTTTCCCTATATAAGTCTATGTAAAACCATAGGGTCCCTGGGCGGGGACATTTTTGCCCCAGGGCTATAATTTGAACAATCTTGATAGAGGTCCACAAGACGAAGCTTCATACCAAATATCAAAGATCTGGGCATCGCGGATTAAGAGAAGATTTCAAAGATTGTCCCTATAAAAGGCTACATGTATGTAAAACCAAAGGACCCCGGGGGCGGGGGTGCATTTTTGGCCTAAAGGCTATTATTTGAACACTCTTGATAAAGGTCTACAAGACGAAGCTTCACGCTAAATATCAAACACCTGAGCCTTACGGTTTCAGATGAGAAGATGTTTTAAGTTTTCATTTAAAAAATATATTTTTGGCTTCTGTGGCCGTGAAGTGCAATGGACCGGAACCATTTGGACAAATTGAAAGGTGACTACCTAAGGCTCATTCCTGTGAAGTCTGGTCAAAATTAGATGAGTGGTTTAGGAGAAAATGCCGTTTGAAGAAATTGTTTATGGACGCACTGACGGACGACGGATGAAAAGTGATCACAAAAGCCCACCACCACGAAAACACACCTATATAATTTTGACCCCCTCGAACCCCACTTTTATATATTAAAACTGGGGTTTGCGGGGTATACCTAATTTTCGTTTTTCTGCTCTAAAATTTAGATTGTGGGTACTCGGTAGCACCGCCTCGATGAGGCGGTGCTAACGAGTACCCACAATCTATATTTTGAGCAGAAATAAGAAAAATATCCAAAATTTTTCATCTTAAACTTTGCATTTTCTCGGCGATTATAGCTTACAGTGTATTTGTATAGGCGTGCTTTCGTAATGCCTTGTCACTACGTTATTATAAATAATCTTACTCTCAGAGCTGGTATCTGAGTTCTTGCAGAGTTTACATGTACGTCTACAGTGTTTCTCCATCCATTTCTTGTTGACAATGCAGTCGCCATTGTCCTTCCAACGCCCACATTTGACTGTGTCATACACATCACTGCATTCGTCTGAAAAAAAAAAACAGCTTCAACAATACAAATTTTGATGCACTACATGAACACGTCTATACCATCACGAAAACACACCCAAATAATTTTGACCCCCAATGAACCCCACTTTAATATAGTAAAACTTTGGTTTCCGGGGTATCCCTTATTTTTCTCATTTCTGCTCTAAAATATAGATTGTGGGTACTCGTTAGAACCGCCTCGATGAGGCGGTTCTAACGAGTACCCACAATCTGTATTTGGAGCAAAAATAATAAAAATATCACAATTTTTCGTCATAAAAGTTTCATTTTTTCGGTGATAAAGGTGGCAATGTATTTGTATAGGCGTTTTTGCGTAATGAGATACATTGTAAACTTAAAGCCCCCACCCCCGCCCACAAAGAATAAACAACAAGAATTGTAGATAAATGTTGGTGATATTTGTTGTATAATAAGAATAAAAATGTTTATAGAGGATCTTACATGAGTGCACAGTCATGTATTATTGAATTTATTAAACGAGTTGAGGAAAAGGGATAAAATGCGAGGCTTTGCCGAGCATTTTATCCCTTTTCCTCAACGAGTTTAATGAATTCAATAAAACATGAGCACGAATGCAAGATTCTATTTATCATATGACATTTAAAATGCATTTTATTCAAGTTTGTTTACAAAAAAATGTCAATATTCCGCCATTAGTAAACACGACGTCATTAAGGACGTCGTACATGTAAGGTTGCGGGACGTATCTACATAATTTGCATATTGAATCAACTAGTGGATTATCGAAACTATTACATGGCGTTATTACACTCTCAGACGTGACGTCATATGATAAATCTCTGTAAACCCCAGTTTTCAATATATAAAAGTGGGGTTCAAGGGGGTGAAAATTATATAGGCATGTTCATCACGATAACAAGTTCGTAAAACAAAAAAAAACCCTAAACCCCACTTTATATAAATAAAAGTGGGGTTTAGGGGGTAAACATTATCTGCCTCATTTTTGATCAAACACATAGAATGTGCGTACTCGTTAGAACCGCCTCTTGTTTTCGTGATGACCAGGGCCCTGTTGTGCAAGGCAGTTTTAGTTTAACGAACTTGTTATTTGTCGGAAGTTGAACAATTCCAGTAGGCAAACTATCCAGTTCAGTGGTACGTTTGGGTAAAAAGTGACTGCAGAAGCCACTCCCAATTTTGAAGCAAAGCATTTACTTATTTGCCATATTCTTATAAAAAATAATGATTTTTTTTATGTTACCTTATACCTTTATTAACCCGTTTTGTACCGGAAACCCCAAAACGGGTAGTTGGCCAATAGTGCAGGCCTATATCAGACGCCGCAGAACGCGGCTTCTGATCGGGACGTACACGGTCTGCAAAATGTTCAGCCATTTTCTTTCCCGGGCTTCTCCAGACTTTCGGATGAGTCTTTAAACCGAGGTCCCGTCTCCGTATGACCTTAGCTGTAGGTGGGACGTAAAACTAAAACACACACACACTCAGCCATTTTCCTAATCAATTTTGAAGAAAACACAACCTAACACCTAGCAACCCTAAATTTTGAAACGGACTCCTGCTATATATAAGGCGGAAGATTCCATTTCGTACAAAAAGGGTTAAAATATTAACTGCGCCATGATGAAGTACAGGGAGATAAAGATGTAATACCGCCACCACCTGACATCCTCATCCATCTGAGTGCAACAAAGCAACAATCTGGGCCGAACCAATCCAGGGAAATATAATTGAGCCGGGGCACAGCGTTTCCTACAATTTTCATGTGCGCCCACCGAAGAATCAGATCAGCCTGCGCATCGTTATAGTCTAACCAGAAACTTCTCTTGCTGCATGAAGGCGCATTGGGCCCTTAGCTACCCTTAGAGCGCACAACGAAGACTCTGATCAGACTGCGCAGATGCGTAGTCTGATCTGAGTCTTCGCTGGGCACACATGTAAATTGAAAACGCTGTGCCCCGGCTCAAATATAAAATTTGTCATATTAACTAAACTATGAGGAAGTATTAGTTAAGTGACTGTCCATTTGGCATCACGATAACAAGTCTGTGAGAGGAAGACCCCGTAAACCCCATTTTATAAAGAGTAATGCTAAACCCCACTTTATAAAGAGAAATGTGAGGTTTAGGGGGTATTGATTCACTGCCTTATTTTTCCTCAGAAACATAGATTGTGGGTAGTCGTTCGAACCGCCTCATTGAGGCGGTTCTAACGAGCACCAACAATCTATGTTGGACGCAGAAATAAGAAATATGTTATCATTTTTACCCAAAATATGTAATTTCTGACACCATTTGGACGTCATTTTTTCACACGGACATGTTTTCCTAATGGCTTTCCACTATTGATGTTTCCATTAGGGTCTAGTTATTTCAAGTTTGTATTTCTTCACCTTTGATGTTTCTGATGGGAAGCCCCCGCCAATAGGGGCTTGAAAAAATATATGGGCTGCATGATGCTTCCATGCAGAGCTAAATCAGGCATGCACACTAGTACTGGTAAACCGCTTAGAGGATCTAAGCCTGTCCAGGAACCGTGGTGCGTGGCGGACCGTCCATACTAATAAACCCTATTGGTTTCATTGGGCGAAAGGGCTTGAGATGTCATTTCATCTCAATGCCGGGTAAAAGTCCCACAAAATTGGAAGCAACGTCTCCAAAATGACCTTTACAGTGTTGACGGGGTCGTTAAACACCAAATCAAACAAACAAACAATGCTTCTGATGGGAGGTGTGGGTTAATTGTATCGATTCCTGATCATTACCTCCACATATGCTTTGCTACCAGTGCGCATAGTACATTGTTTTAAATCTCTATTATGGTTACTTTTCTGATGAAAATGTCTGATATTTTTCTTTTAATGCTCCAAACAAAGGTTGTGAGAGTTCGTTAGAACGTTGAGGCGGTTCTAACAAGTACCTTCAACCTTT
The DNA here is from genome assembly GCA_963580285.1 of Lucinisca nassula. NCBI lineage: Eukaryota > Metazoa > Mollusca > Bivalvia > Lucinida > Lucinidae > Lucinisca > Lucinisca nassula. The sequence continues at coordinate 14,776,912 of OY757024.1, forward strand.
GTCTTTCTGTAGAGATAATAAAAATATCTCTTACAAGCCTAGCGCCTCATTTTAACGACAATGGCAAACTGCGTATACTCAGATCAGACACCACAAAATACTGCATCTAATCTCGGTCTACACTGTCTGCCAAGAGTACATACAATTTTGTAAATCTTACCATGAACAAAACAACCTGTCACCTATTTTCAGTCGAACTTCAATGGCTCGAACACCTTTGGGACCTCGAAAATCTGTTCGAGACAGGGGTAGTTCGAGCCACTGAGAATACTGTCAGGAGGTATAACGAGATACTTTAAGACATCTTTTCGGTGTTTTATAATGAAAATGTATGCTGTGTGTACTCATTAGAATCGCCTCATCGAGACGATTCTAATGAGTACACACAGCATACATTTGCAAGATAAAAGACTAAAATATCCTTAATTATGCCCCACTATTTCTTATGTAGAGGATTTCGCTAGGGGCCCAAGAATGGGTTCGACGCATCCATGGTAAACGAGCCATCGGTGTTCGAGCCATCGAAGTTCTACTGTAATTGAAAATGGACAACTCCAAAGGTGGAAGATATAATTGTCATAAAACTACATGGGTTAATTTAACAACTGTATTCACACGTTATTTTAATACTACTACTACTACTAATAATAATAATAATAATAAACAAGGTATGCTCACCAGAGCTCAGGCGGGTGGGGGTATGGGGGAGCAGGCAAATGTTGTAATAAACCATGGAAGCCCTGCACCCATGGACGCTACACTGCCCAAGGACGCTACAGATAGAATTTGGACCAATCAGCCTAGTGGCTTCTGAGGCCTGGCGCCGCTTGAATGTGTTGTTGAAATACAACAACTGCCCATATGTGACAACCAATAGGCCTGACTGAAATCATACGGCAGATAGAACATTGTTTCAGGAACATTTCTATTAAAATTTGACACAAAGTCTTGAAAGGCCTAAATGTCATTTTTACATTTTGCAACAATTTAGGTCTATGGAAACGCTTAATTTGCATAGCAACCAAACTAAAGAGCAAACTTTCATAAAAAAATCAAACAAAAAACATAAAACATGTAAAGGCAAATACGGAGAATATTACAATGACGTCTAAGCCTCAAAAACAGATGGTTTATGAGGAGATGATTTTTTTATACTTAAAATTAAGGTTTTTTTCTCTCATTTTTTTTTCAATTTTGCTTTGGAAACCAATAAAAATGAGCAGTAAACCTAAAATCATGTGGCAGGCAGAAGAGTGCTTAAAGAATAGTTCTATGAAAGTTTTGCTAAAATATCTGCAAATGGTTGGCAGTAAATTTTTCCCATTACAAGTCTATGGAAACTCTAAGTTGGTGAAGCAACCAAACTTAAGAGCCTAATTTCCATAACAAAAACAATACCTGTTAAGGCAAGCATTGTGAATATTTCCATAAAGTCTCAGCCTCATAGAGTATATGGTTTCTGAGGAGAACATTTGTAAGTGTTTTTTTTTTCTATTGTTTTGTGGGGGTTTGGACATTTTGGTTTCCCGGGCAACTAATTAAAGAGCAGTTGGCCTAAACTCATGTGACAGATAGATGATTGCTTAAAGAGCATATCTATGAAAGTTTTGTCACAATGTCTGCAAAGGCTTGGCAGTGAATGCCTTTTTTCATTTTCCCCCATTATAACTTAATGAAAACTCTAAGTTACTAAAGAACCGAATTTCATAAAAAAACAACACAAAACCTGTTGAAGCAAATATGGGGAATATTTTCATAAAGCCTCAGCCTCAGAGAGCATATGGTTTATGAGCAGATCATATTAAAGTATTTTTTATTTTATTTTATTTTATTTTTTTATTTTTTTGCATTTTGGTTTCCATGGCAACAAACGAAAATGCGCAGTAGACCTAAAATCATATGGCAAATAGAACTTTGTTTCAGGAACATTTCTATGATTTTGCAACATTATAGGTCTATGGAAACGCTTAATTTGCCATAGCAACCAAACTAAAGAGCCAACGTTCATAAAAAAATCAAACAAAAAACATAAAACATGTAAAGGCAAATATGGAGACTATTTCCATGACGTCTAATACTCAAAAACAGATGGTTTATGAGGAGATGATTTTTTTAGACTTAAAATTAAGTGTTATTTTTCTCTTATTTGTTTTTCAATTTTGCTTTGGAAACCAATAAAAATGAGCAGTAAACCTAAAATCATGTGGCAGGCAGAAGAGTGCTTGAAGAATATTTTTATGCAAGTTTTGCTAAAATATCTGCTAATGCTTGGCAGTAAATTTTCCCCATTACAAGTCTTTGGAAACTCTAAGTTGGTGTAGCAACCAAACTTAAGAGCCTACTTTCATTAAACAAGAGGGACATGATGGCCCTGGATCGCTCACCTGATCCATAGAGTAATAAGTGGGCCCCGGGGAGGGCCATTATTGACACCAGGGCTTTAATATGCATAATGCTGAGGGAGGTCTAAAAAGGTGAATGTTCGTACCAAATATCAACAACGGCTATAATTTGAACAATCTTGGCAAAGGTCAAATAGATGAAGCTACACACCAAAAGACCTGGGCCTTGCAATTTCAGAGAAGAAATTTTTTTTAAAGATATTCCCTACATTAGCCTATGTAAAACCAAATGGCCCAAGGGCGGGGGTATTTTTGGCCTCTGGGCTATAATTTAAACAATCCTGATAGAGGTCCACTAGATGAAGCTTCACACCAAATATCCAAGACCTGGGCCTTGCTGTTTCAGAGAAGATTTTTCAAAGATTATCTCTATATAAGTCTATGTAAAACCAAAGGGTCCCGGGGTGGGGGCATTTGTGGCCAGAGGGCTATAATTTGAACAATTTTGGTAGAGGTCCACTAGATGAAGCTCCATACCAAAATATCAAAGACACGGGCCTTGAAGTTTCAGAGAAGAAGGTTTTTAAATATTTCCCTATATAAGTCTATGTAAAACCAAGGGGTCTCGGGGCAGGCATTTTTGGCCCCAGGGCTATAATTTGAACAATCTTGATAGAGGTCCACTAGATGAAATTTCACACCAAATATTAAAGACCTAGGCCTTGAGGTTTCACAGAAGAAAATTTTGAAAGATTTTCCCTATATAAGTCTATGTAAAAACAAAGGGCCCCGAGGCGTGACCATTTTTGGTCTCAGGGCTATAATTTGAACAATCTTTGTAGAGGTCCACTAGATGAAGCTTCATACCAAATATCAAAGACCTGGGCCTTGTCGTTTCAGAGAAGAAGATTTTTCAAGATTTGCCCTATAGAAGTCTATGTAAAACCAAAGGGCCCCCGAGCGGGGTCATTTTTGGCCCCAGCGCTATAATTTGTAAATCTGAGTAGGGGTCCACAAGATGAAGCTTCATACCAAATAGCCAAGACCTGGGCATTGCGGTTTCAGAGAAGAAGATTTTTAAAGATTTTCCCTATATAAGCCTTTGTAAAACCGAAGGGTCCTGGGGTGGGGGCATTTTTGGCCCCAGCACTATAATTTGATAAATCTTGGTAGGGGTCCACGAGATGAAGCAAAGACCTGGGCCTTGCAGTTTTAGAGAAGAAGAGTTTTAAAGATTTTCCCAATATAAGCCCATATAAAATCAAAGGGCCCTGGGGCAGGGGCATTTTTGGCCCCAGCACTATAATTCAAACAATCTTGGTAGGGGTCCACTAGATGAAGCTTCTTACCTAATATCGAAGACCTGGGCCTTGCAGCTTCAGATGAGAAGATTTTTAAAGATTTTCCCTATATAAGCCAGTGTAAAACCAAAGGGCCCAGGGGCGGGGCATTTTTGGCCCCAGCACTATAATTTGAACAATCTTGGTAGGGGACGACTAGATGAAGCTTCATACCAAATATCAAAGACCTGGGCCTTGCGGTTTCAGAGAAGAAGATTTTTCAAAATTTTCCCTATATAAGCCCATGTAAAACCAAAGGGCCCCAGGGCGGGGGCATTTTTGGCCCCAGGACTATAATTTGAACAATCTTGGTAGGGGCCACTAGATGAAGCTTCATACCAAATATCAATGACCTGGGCCTTGTGGTTTCAGAGAAGAAGATTTTTTAAGTTTTCGCTGAAAAAAATCTATTTTTGGCTCCTGTGACCTAGATGTGCAATGGACCGGCACCATTTGAACAACTTGGAAAGGGGACCACCTAAGGATCATTCCTATGAAGTTTGGTCAAAATCGGATCAGTGGTTTAGGAGGAGATGTCGTTTGAAGAAATTGTTTACGCACGGAATGACAGACAAAAAGTGATCCTAATATAAAACACAAGAGGGCCATGATGGCCCTGGATCGCTCACCTGATCCATAGAGGAACAAGTGGGCCCTGCAGAGGGCCATTATTAACCCCAGGGCTATAATGTGCATACTGTTGAGAGAGGTCTAAAAAGGTGAAGCGTCATACCAAATATCAACAAAGGCTATAATTTTAACAATCTTGGCAAAGGTCCACTAGATGAAGCTACACACCAAATATCAAAGACCTGGGCCTTGTGGTTTCAGAGAAGAAGATTTTTTTAAAGGTCCGATAGATGAAGCGCCATACCAAATATCAAAGACATGGGCCTTGCAGTTTCAGAGAAGAAGATTTTTAAATATTTCCCTATATAAGTCTATGTAAAACCAAAGGGTCTCGGGGTGGGGGCATATTTGGCCCAAGGGCTATAATTTGAATAATCTTGATAGAGGTCCACCAGATGAAATTTCACACCAAATATCAAAGACCTAGGCCTTGTGGTTTCAGAGAAGAAGATTTTTCAAGATATTCCCTAAATAAGTTTATGTTAAACAAAAGGGCCCTGGAGTGGGGGCATTTTTTTGCCCCAGGGCTATAAATTGAACAATCTTGGTAGAGGTCCACTAGATGAAGCTTCATACCAAATTTCAAAGACCTAGGCCTTGCGGTTTCAGAGAAGAAGATTTTTCAAGATTTTCCCTATATAAAGCCTATGTAAAACCAGAGGGCCCCGGGGCGGGGGCATTTTTGGCCCCAGCACTATAATTAGAACAATCATGGTTGGGGTTCCCTAGATGAAGCTTCATACCAAATAGCAAAGACCTGGGCCTTGTGGTTTCAGAGAAGAAGATTTTTAAAGATTTTCCCTATATAAGCCCATGTTAAACCAAAGGGCCCCGGGGCGGGGGCATTTTTGGCCCCAGCACTATAATTTGATAAATCTTGGTAGGGGTCCACTAGATAAGGCTTCATTACAAATAGCAAAGACCTGGGCCTTGCGGTTTCAGAGAAGAAGATTTTTAAATATTTTCCCTATATAAGCCCATGTAAACCCAAAGGGCCCCGGGGCGGGGGCATTTTTGGCCCCAGCACTATAATTTGAACAATCTTGGTAGGGGTCCACTAGATGAAGCTTCATACCAAATAGCAAAGACCTGGGCCTTGCAGTTTCAGAGAAGAAGATTTTTAAAGATTTTCCCAATATAAGCCCATGTAAAACCAAAGTGCCCCGGGGCGGGGACATTTTTGGCCCAAGCACTATAATTTGAACAATCTTGGTAGGGGTCCACTAGATGAAGCTTCATACCAAATAGCAAAGACCTGAGCCTTGCGGTTTCAGAGAAGAAGATTTTTAAAGATGTTCCCTATATAAGCCCATGTAAAACCAAAGGGCCCCGGGGCGGGGGCATTTTTGGCCCCAGCACTATAATTTGAACAATCTTGGTAGGGGTCCACTAGATGAAGCTTCATACCAAATATCAAAGACCTGGGTCTTGTGGTTTCAGAGAAGAAGATTTTTTAATTTTTTGGTGAAAAAAATCTATTTTTGGCTACTGTGACCTAGATGTGCAACGGACCGGAACCATTTGAACAACTTTGAAAGGGGGCCACCTAAGGATCATTCCTGTGATGTTTGGTCAAAATCCGATCAGTGGTTTAGGAGGAGATGTCGTTTGAAGAACTTGTTTACGCACGCACGCACGCACGGACGCACGCACGCAAGGACGCACGACGGACGACGGACAAAAAGTGATCCCAAAAGCTCACCTCGTCACTACGTGACGGTGAGCTAAAAACACAATACCTGTTAAGGCAAGCATGATGAATAGTTCCATAAAGTCTCAGCCTCATAGAGCATATGGTTTCTGAGGAGAAGATTTGTAAGTGTTTTTTCTTTTTCTATTGTTTTGTGGGGGTTGGGACATTTTGGTTTCCTGGGCAACTAATTAAAGTGAGCAGTTGGCCTAAACTCATGTGACAGATAGATGATTGCTTAAAGAACATTTCTATGAAAGTTTTGTCACAATGTCTGCAAAGGCTTGGCAGTAAATGCCTTTTTTTCATTTTCCCCATTATAACTTAATGGAAACTCTAAGTTACTAAAGAACCGAATCTCATAAAAAAGACAACACAAAACCTGTTGAGGCAAATATGGGGAATATTTTCATAAAGTCTCAGCCTCATAGAGCATATGGTTTGTGAGCAGATCATTTTAAAGTATTTTTTTTGGATTTTGGTTGCCATGGCAACAAACCAAAATGCGCAGTAGGCCTAAAATCATATGACAGATAGTAGATTGCATAAGGAACATTTCTATGAAAGTTTTATTACAATATCTGCAAAGGCGTAGCAGTTAGTTTATACTAATTCATTTTAGTTCAATTGCGAATGAAAGCTTCAAGCTTATTGGATTGCTCTGGAACACTCATTCCGGGTGTTTTCACGCGTGCGAGGGAGAAATGCAGTGGCTTTTACACCACTGCTACCCATTTACACCAGGGTGGAGTGGAGCAGTGTCATAACTTGTCTTGCCCAAGGACACACAGCCCAAAGATGCTACAGATGAAATTTGGGCCCAATTGGCCTAGTGGCTTCAGAGGAGATGTCGTTTGAAAGTATTGCGGGATGACGACGGACGATAGACGACAGATAACGACAAGGAACAACTGCCTTTCCTTTAAGCTCCGTCGGAGCCTTCGGCTCCGGTGAGCTAAAACGCAAAGCCTGTAAAGGTTATTATGGTGATTACTTCCATACAGTCTTAGCCTCATAGAGCATTTGGCTTCTTAGATGTTTTTAAGTGTTTTATTTTCTATTTTACGGGTACTTCGGTCCCCATAGCAACCATTAAAACCGAGCATTAGGCCTAAAATCAAAGAGCAGATAGCAGATTGCATCAGGAACATTTTTATGAAAGTTTTGTCATAATATCTGCAAAGGCTTGGCAGTAAATATCATTTTTCGATTCCCCCCCCCCCCTCCCCCCTTTATAAATATTTGGACTTTCAAGTTATCATGGCAACGAAACTTGAGAACCATTTTTCATTAAAAATGATATTTTCCATTAAGTCTCTGGTTCAAACAGCATAATTATGATTGCTGAGAAAATTTTCTATAAGTGCTTTTTTACCTATGTATATTATTGTTTTTGTATTTTGGTTTCCATGGTAACGAACAAAATGAGCGGTAGGCCTCAAATCATATGACAGAATGACAGATAGGAAATTTCTTAAGGAACAGTTCTACAAAAGTTTTGTTAAAATATCCACAAACGATATGTATTTAATGCCATTTTCTCGTAAGTCTATGGAAACTCTATGGCCATTTAATGCCATTTTTCAATTCTGCCCATTTTAAGTCTATGGAAACTCTAAGTTGCCATAGCAACAAAAATAATGAGCTTTTCTTCTTAAAAAACCCATAAACTTTCAATCCTCAGCCCAAGGATGTTACAGCTGAAATTTAAACTCAATTGGCCCAGTCCCTTCAGAGGAGATTTCGTTTAAAAGTGTTAACGGACGGTGGACGACGATAGACGGACGACATCGGACAATTGCCTACCCTATAAGCTCCATGGAGCCTTCGGCTCTGGTGAGTTAATAATAAAATAATAATATAATAATTATATAACTAAAATGTATAGTAACAAACTACATTAACAGTTTTTTTTTTTGTTTTTTTTTTTGTTATTATTTCTACAACAGCTAGGGTAGCACATTTAAAATAACATGGAACAAGGCATGCATAAGGTAACTGCTACAAAAGCTGAAAATTGCTATAACTATTCGGAAAACTGATTTTCAGTTAAAGATACTCGGTCAAACATGCATGCATTAGGTGACAAAATGGAAAAAGTTTTGAAATAGATATTTGTTTTAATTTTGCTACAAACATAACATACAACATTTTTGGTGCTTCTTATATCACACATCACTGTGAAAACACGCCTATGCCAATACACTGTAATTTTTTTCTACCGAAAAATGAAAATGTTAATTTGAACAATTCTGGTATTTGCCTTATTTCTGCTCAAAGTATAGATTGTGGATACACGTTAGAACCGCCTCATTGATGCGGTTCTACCGAGCACCGACACTCTAGATTTTAAAGTAGAAATAAGAAAAATAACGTTTACCCTGTTAACCAAAGTTTTGCTATATAAAAGTGTGGTTCAAGGGGGTCAGAATTATATAGGCGTGTTTTCGTGATGTAAACCATGCTTTTTTTCAATCGATGTGCTCGCTAGAAACACCTCATTGGTGCGATTCTGACAAGCGCCCGCAAACACATTTTTTTCAGTGCACAGAAGAAAATGATTTAAATAAAGAATAAAATGAGTACCCCTTAAGAACAATGAACATATTCTAAAGACCAGAAGTGGGTCAGACTATGCAGTTTCGGCTACTATATAAAGCCTTTTAAAGCCGCTTTTTGCTTCTGAAGGTGGGGATTGCAAGGAATGTTCTACAAAGACCATTTTAAGATGTGCTCAACTAGCTGGTTAGTGCTACGACTATAAAGCAAATGGGAAACGTAACCATAGAAACCTGGCACCTATTGTCCATTTCTTAGGACATACATTTGTGTAAACACACAACCACTGCCACGCCCAGGTTGTTATATGTGTATCTGCAGAAAAAGAGTACTTCATAAACATTTTGTAAATACATGTATATTGACAATTCATTTGGCATCATTGTTCCTGTGCTTTAATAATCAGTAATCTGTCCTAGCCTAGCGTCTCAGGTCAAACGGATATTCCAGACTGGGATGACCGCCGGGCACACCCCTAACATTCCTTATAGTTGGTGGTGGTGCAGGTAATCATCACGTGAACAAGTCTGTGAAAAGAGCAGCCCTCTAAACCCTACTTTGTATAGACAAAACTGGGGTTTACGGGGTTATACATTATTTTTTCTTATTTCTACTCCAAGACATAGGTTCTGGATACTCGTTAGAAACGAGCACCCACAGTCTATGTTTGGAGTGAAAATTTCTTATTTCTACTGCAAGACATAGGTTGTGGGTACTCGTTAGAACCGCCTCATTGAGGTGGTTCTAACGAGTACCCATAACCTATGTTTGGAGTGAAAATTAATCAAAAATTTCATCAGAAAAATGTCCGTTTTTGAGATATGAAAAAAATGCACTAAGTCGCACGGATATGTTATCGTTATGTAAGTATGTTGGAGAACTTGCTTAATATTTGTCACTGCCTAAAAGCTACTCCCGGTAAGGTTTATAGATTCACGATGAAACAAAGTCTGAGGGACAGGGTTTTACTGTTTTATTCATCGACACTTTGAATAATTGAGGGTTTGGTATGGCTGCACTTCTAAACCACTTTTAAGCATCCCGTATTTTGAATCTTTGATGTCTGGATAATCGAAATTTTACTTCATCTGTTCAATACAAATTGCAGCTTGTAATCGAAATAAACGTTTTCTCCTACAACTCTACGAAACCAATACGTGGATCATTTATAAAACGTCTTAAAGAGTAAGTAAATCAAACGTGTGATCACCTTGCACTGCCTGCAAGATTATTATTTAGCCATAAATATTGAATTCTAATTTACTTGCGTATATATCACGCCGTCTGATTGGATGACATCAACATAGTTTATTCTGCGATACACAATCGGAAACCCGACGCCATCACGTAGCGTCGCTTTTCATTGACTGACATTTGGTTTTACGCAGCATACAGGGCTTGCCGCCGTGTGCAGAACAGAACATTTTAACCTAACAACACTAAACAAGTCCATTAGGAAGGGGATAACTGTTTCTGAAATTGTCATTTGGTGAGGTAAATCGTCGTTTTACGGTCGCAATTTCGTTTTACGGCTCCGCAGACGTGTCGACTTAAAACCAAATTTCCGACAGTTAAACCACCGTTTTACCTCCCCAAATACAAGATACAAGATTTATTCCGAAAACCAACGTAAGCTGAAGCTGCCTTCGGAACCACATAATTATACAATTGGCTATAATGCTGATGAAGAATACTACCATATGAATATTTCTAGCTCAAGAGTATTTAGAACACAATAGGATAAAATGTTCTTCATTTTCTATCACATTGCAACATTTGCATAGTCTTTCCTCATGTGGAATTTGTGGTCTAAAGTATCTACCACGTTTATCAGTAAATCGTGAGTGCTAATTCTCAGTTTTGAAAGTTTGTGTTAATGTTTGAAAAAGTTACCAGACGGTTCATTATCATGAACATGATTACTTAGACGAGATAATTCTTCATTGAAGTTTGTTAAATATTTATCAGAAATAAATTCTGACATATCACTCGACTGTACTTCTTGTTCTGTTGTAGAAAAAATTTCCAACGACTTTTGAATAAAAGAGAACCATGACTTGTAACCATCTTCAAAACAAACTTTTATCCAAGTCAAAAACTAAACTTCTTTCAATAAGCGATCTTCTGGAAGTTGGTTCAAGCGGGAGTAGTACTTAAATGTTTGTGAACTAATAAAATTAATCATTGGTTCTCAACCAAAGTCTAAACTTGACGCTAACAAATCTTTGCAAAATATATTCTGTATTTTCTCAAAAGGAAGCGTATCAATAACTTTGACTCGTACATTTTAATTACTTATCCAAATTTCAGCCCTATATGTTACAATTGGTCGGATGAGAGTATCAGAACGTTTATCCCATTATGTGAAAAAATTAACAATAAAATCCGAGAAACAAGTTCTGGTGTCACACAATATCAGCATGCTAATTTGCTATTGGACGCTTACGTGGATGCTAGTCGGTGTCCATCGATATCCCAAAGAGTGACAATATTTACCAGTTTCAGTATTATAACCCTATGTTATTGCATATAATGATTATCTACCACATCAACCCGTTACACAGATTTAAAGAAAAACAGTTTAATTCCCAGTATTCGTACTTACCGCTTTGTTTATCTTTTTCTCCACAGAAGTTGCATGCCTTCTTGCAGCCATCGAGCATAAACTTTGGGTTTCTGTCACATTCTCCTTGGTTTGACCAAACAATGCACTGCCAGTCATCGTGGGCATTAAAACACGTGGCTGACAATAGACAATTACAATTATTTGCAAAAACGAGTTGGGAAGCCTTCATGCGGACTGAACAAATACTGTCTAAATCGCGGAGGGAGGGGGGAGGGTAAAGTGTGGGGGGGGGGGGGCGAGAATTGCGGCCGCTTAAAATCGATTTAAGACCCTGCCCCCACACCCACCCCACAGTGTAATTCCTTTCACTAACCGTTCCAATGCGTTTCTTCAGTCGCTGTTTATTTTCGTTATGGTTTGTCCTTGTGTATGTGTATCGCTTATACATGTATCTTTTTTGTTTTGTTTGGATAGCCAATTGGCTATTTTGTGGGAAAGTAACTGTCCTTTTGGTTTTCCGATATTTGTGTTTCCATTAATGCTTCTTTCCCTTTGGTGTCTCTGATTGGAGGTGTGGGTTAGTTGTATCGATTCCCGATCATTGCCTCCACTTCTATTTTACAGGGTTGTCATCAGTCATCACATGACACTGTTGATGTGATTTACATGCACAAAGTAAACAGTCGTAAAAGGTCTCCATATCCCTAATCAAAGTTTGGTTTATATTTCCTTTGGAATCGCTGATTCCAAATTAGAATAGGGTTAGGCCTCAGATTCTATGACGGCTCCAACGTAAAGGCTTATTGAAAATTAAAGAGATAATGTTGGTTGGTGCCTGATGCTCTGTCTCTGGTCGGGCTCATCGGAGTCTAACTGTTGGTTTTCTTTTGCTCCAGCATTTCAGTGGTTTCTTGCTGTCGAGTCCTCACCGTTGTCTCACCTCTGTGGTTCTTTGATTTCTGTGTTCACGGAGATGTTGCACTGATGAGTTAGGAGGCGTTCATGCGGACTGAACAAATTATTTGTCTAAATCGCGACGGAAGTAAGGGCGAGGATTGTGGCCACGTAAAATCGATTTAAGCCCCCCAGTGGAAATCTTCCACTGACCGTTCCAAGGCGGCTCTTCTGTGGCGATTTATTTATGTTGTTGTTTGTTACTTACTGTGTGTATCACTTGTGTCTTTTAATTTTGGATGGCCATATGGCCATTTTGTGGGAAAGTAACTGTCCTTATGGCCTTCCTTTGTTCAGGTTTCCATTATGGTCTGGTCGCTTAATGTTTGTATTTCTTTCCCTTTGGTGTCTTTTATGGGTGGAGTAAGTTAATTGTATCAATTCCTGATCTTTGTTTTACTTCTACTTTACTAATGAGGACTAACATGCTGGGCCCCGTCAAGCGATTTTGATACTTATCGCCTATGCGAACAGCGAAGGTTTAGGCGTGCCTGCGCATCCGCGCAGTCTCGCCAGAACTTTCGCTGCTCGCTCATACAAGCAGTGAATCAAGAGGAACCTTCAGAAAGCCGTATCCCTGGCCCCTCTGAATGGCTGGGCATGCGCAGTTAAATTTGTCATGACGGAACGCTCGAAGACACAAATTCGCTTGGCGGGCTCATGCTACAAATAGCTAGTCTGTTCCAGGAAAAGGACACTCAACAGCTTTCAGTTCTCTTTTGATGTCATTGGTCTCAAAGGATTACCCTTTTAAAGAACATTTGTTTGTTTGTTTGATTTGAGGTTTAACGTCCCCGTCAACACTGTAAAGTAGAAGTAAAACAAAGATCAGGAATCATTTTGGAGACGTAGGTCATTTTGGAGACGTTGCTTCCAGTTTTGTGGGACTTTTACCCGACATATAGATGAAATGACATCTCAAGCCCTGTCGCCCAACGAAACCAATAGGGTTTATTAGCATGGACGTTCCGCCTCTCACCGCGGTTTCGGGATAGGCTTAGATCCTCCAAGCGGTTTACTAGTGTGCGGGCCGGATTCAGCTCTGCGTGGAAGCATCATGCAACCCATATATTTCTTCAAGCCCCTATGGGCGGGGGCCGTTTTAAAGAACACAATAACTTCGCAAAGCTTGTGTTAATGGGATACGCTGAGGCTGTAAAATGTCTCCTACCCCATCATCATGGCACGGGCTATATTTTTTACTATTTTTTCTTATACTGATTTTCATATTCACGGTGGAAATGTGAAAATATCTGAGGGTCACTGATGAGCCCAAAAGGCTAAAACTAGCTAGCCTGGCCCAGAAAAAAATGTTATAGAACATATTGTTTAGAATGTAAGAAACTTAGCATTACACATGAGCAACCAAAATAACAAAAATATTTTAAGCTGGCATAAGTAAAGATTCACTATTGCTCCTTTTAACCTTATACACAAGGGTTTTATTGAAAATGATATCTTAATCAAGCACAAAACACATTCAATTTGGCTGTTTGAAAATGGGAGTGGGAGTATCTGTTTAACTAGGTTCCTAACAAGCAGTATTGTAGCTTGCAAGATTGCTTACACCCAATTGTGTTCATTACGAAAACAGGCCTATACCAATATATTGTAACCTATATCGCCGAAAAAATGACAATTTTAATATGTTAAATTGTGATATTTTTCTTCTTTCTGCTCATAATATAGATTGTGGGTACTCGTTAGAACCGCCTCGATGAGGCGGTTCTAACGGGTACACACATTCTATATCTTAGAGCAGAAATAAGAAAAATAAGGTTTACCCCTACAAAACCCAGTTTTACTATATAAAAGTGGGGTTCGGAGGGTCAAAATTATAAAGGCGTGTTTTCGTGATGCATGATTATGAACGAACATGCATAACCCTGTGGTCTGGTCTAAAATGCCAAAAATATGACAGACTGATTAAGACAAAAATTTATTTGAAGATATAGACCATTGCATTAGTATGCTAAAATAAAACAAAGACGCTGTCTCACTCTATGCCAGTGAAATGCAAAGCACAGCAATGCACCTGACTGCATGCATGTACACAAAAAACTGTAAGATCAAAACCGATAGAAACGTAATTAATATAAATAAAAAGTTATTCGTGAAATGCCATGATCATGAAATGTCTTAAATATCGTTTTTTTTTTTTTTTTTTTTTTTTTTGCTTTTTGTTTGTGTTTGCTACAAGGTAACATAGAAAAGTAGAAGTAAAACAAAGATCAGGAATCGATACAATTAACTTACTCCACCCATCAAAGACACCAAAGGGAAAGAAACACAAATATTAAGCGACAATACCAAAATGATAACCTAAACAAAGGAAGGCCATAAGGACAGTTACTTTCCCACAAAATGACCATATGGCCATCCAAAATAAAAAGACACAAGTGATACACACAGTAAGTAACAAACACCACTATAAATAAACCGCCACAGAAGAACCGCCTTGGAACGGTCAGTGAAAATATTTCCACTGGGGGGCTTAAATCGATTTTACGTGGGCACAATCCTCGCCCTTACTTCCGTCGCGATTTAGACAAATAATTTATTCAGTCCGCATGAAGGCCTCCTAACTCATCAGTGCAACATCTCCGTGAACACAAAAAATCAAAGAACCACAGAGGTGAGACAACGGTGAGGACTCGACAGCAAGAAACCACTGAAATGCTGGAGTAAAAGAAACCCAACAGTTAGACTCCGATGGGCCCAACCAGAGACAGACCATCAGGCACCAACCAACATTACCTTGAATTAGATCTCTCTAATTCTCAACTGCTTGCTCAGCTACCCATTCTAGTTATTTATAAAATCAAACTAGAGATAGAAGACCATCTAAACAGTGAACCACAAGATGCAGATGAGACCAGACTATTTGGACTTGCAGGTTGGTCAACAGTGCTTATCAAATGGCAAAAGCAGATTTCCTCATCACAAGGCTCAATTCTAGCAATGATCAAAATGAAAACATAAATGTCCCCTCATGTTTCACTTAAATTAGAAGTGGCGGCAATGATCAGGAATCGATACAATTAGCCCACAGCTCCCATCAGAGACACCAAAGGGAAAGAAACGCAAACATGAAACAACAGACCCTATGAAAACAGTAACAGCGGAAAGCCAAAAGGACAGTTACTTTCGCACAAAATCGCCAATAGGCTATCCAAAATAAAATAATATAAGCGACACAAACACCCAAAGACAAACCACAACAAAATAAACCGCGACAGAAGAACCGCCTTGGAACGGTCAACGGAAACGAATTCCACTGGGGGTGGGGGCAAACCGACCCCACCAGGCCACAATCCCCGCCCCGACTTCCGTAGCGATTAAGACAAAAAATCCGCCCAGCCCGCACTTTTGCAAAATATGATTATAGCAAGGTGAGTTCATAACCTTGAAAACATGTCACAATGCACTTGGATACTACCTGAGCTGGCGCTGAACAAAAACTACAATTAAACATGTGCGATCAAAACGTCTCGAACGTGAACGCTGATCCGAGCCTTCTATAACATCTTAACATCTAGGATATCTAGAAAGCAATTGTCGAAGACTGATAATATTGGTGTGATGCACAGGCAGATCTAACCGAATGTAGAAAGTCTTCCAAAGGAATGGAAAATCTAATAAATTCAATAAATCCATTCACATCACGGAAACACGCCTATATAATTTTGACCCCCTTGAACCCCACTTTTATATAGTAAAACTAGGGTTTCCGAGGGTATACCTTATTTGTCTTATTTCTGCTCTAAAATATAGATTGTGGGTACTCGTTAGTGTCCACAATCTAATTTTTTAGCAGAAATAAGAAAAATATCACAATTTTTCATCATAAAATTTTCATTTTTTCGGCGATAAAGGTGACAATGTATTTGTATAGGCGTGTTTGCGTAATGAGTTCTAGTATTTCGACCAGTGCCATCTTCTGAGAAAACGAAATAAATCGTAAAAACACATTGCTGATGTTGATCTGAAGTTTGAGAAAGTAAACAATATGAAAAATTTAGAACAAACCAAATTCAAAAAGTAAACAACTAAGCCCCCGCCCATAGGGGTTTGAAGAAATATATGGACCGCATGATGCTTCCACGCAGAGCTGAATCCGGCCCGCACACTAGTACTGGTAAACCGCTTAGAGGATCAAAGCCTGTCCAGGAACCACGGTGCGAGGCGGACCATCCATGCTAATAAACCCTATTGGTTTCATTGGGCGACAGGGCTTGAGATGTCATTTCATCTCAATGTCGGGTAAAAGTCCCACAAAATTGGAAGCAACGTCTCCAAAATGACCTTTACAGTGTTGACGGGGACGTTAAACCTCAAATGAAACAAACAAACAAACATGAAAACTAATTTCAAGGAAGTAAACAAAATAAAAAATGAAGAAAAAAACGCAATTCAAGAAGGTAACCAATATGAAAACGATTTCACAGAAAGAAAACAATATAAAGATAAATTTCAAGAAAGAGAACAATATGAAAACAGTTTCAAAGATGTAAACAATATGAAAACAAATTCCAAGAAGTAACAAATATCAAAACAAAATTAAAGGAAAAAGACTATGAAAACAAAGTTAACATTACGAAAACACGCCTATACAAATACATTGTAAATTTTATCACCGGAAAAAGGCAAATTTTAAGATGAAATATTGTGATTTTTTCTTATTTCTGCTCAAAATATAGATTGTGGGTACATGTTAGAACCGCCTCGATGAGGCGGTTCTAACAAGTACCCACAATCTATATTTTGGAGCAGAAACAAGAAAAATAAGGTTTACCCCTGCAAACCCCTGATTTACTATATAAAAATGGGGTTCATGGGGGTCAAAATCATATAGGCGTGTTTACGTGATGTAAACAAAGAAAACGACATGAAACAAATTTCAAGAAAGTAACCAACGTGAAAACAAACTTCCAGGAAGTAAACAATATGAAACAAAGTTTAAGGAAGTAAACACTATCAAAACAAATTTAAAGGAAATAAACACTCTAAAACAAATGTCTATCTTGATTTTTCACTGATACTGATAGAGACTGTAGTTCTGTCTGTTTATTTCTTTCTTTTTGTGAAGAATAAGAAGAAGAAGAGGAAGAAGACCACTATCCATAATATTAAAACCAAGGTGATTTAATTAATCTAACTTTGTATGCCGCATAGGTTTTCTTGTAGAATTTTGTCGTACCCGGACTGTATAAGAGTAGTGACATTGATACTTCTAAATGTCTTTCAATAGGGGTGAGCCTTGTGGCGGCCGTAAAACGTCTCCCCGTACATCAACCATAGTGCAGTTTATATTTTACTTTTGGTCCTTTGAGATCAGCGTGAATATTCTAAGAAATCAGAAATAAATTATTGGTTTAGACTCATATTCTAGACAGGTTTTTAATTATTTGGACCCCATTTTGATTTATATCAGTCTTTGTATCGACTGCTTATTCGAAATTCGCAAAATTGCAGTATGTTTCCTCTGGCTGTCTTTGCCAAATCATTACAGGGTCACTGATGAGGCTTTATTAGCCGAAACTACGTAGTATGACCCATCTTCCTTCTTATGAATGTTTTCATTGCTCTTAAAGGAATTCATTTTTTATTTTTATTTGTAAACCAGGGATCGCAGGATCGATCGTGCTCTTCTCCAGACTTTCAGATAAGTCTTTAAACCGAGGTCCTGTCTCCGTATGACCTTTGCTGTTGGTGGGACGTAAAACTAAAACTCACTCACTCACTCACTGTTTATTTATTTCTTTTTTTAAAGAAGGAGAAGAAGAGGAAGAAGACCACTAACCATAATATTAAAACCATGGCGATTTAATTAATCTAACTTTGTGTGCCGCATAGGTTTTCTTGTAGAATTTTGTAGTAACCGGACAGAATAAGAGTACCGACATGGATACTTCTAAATGTCTTTCAATAGACACATCCAAACACTACGTCATCACTCAATAATACTATTTGCCGGGACTTACCGGTGGTGGGCAAAAAACGTCTTTGGCCGTTTGTCGCCGTTGTAAATGCGATGTTATTGTCTGTAAACTTGTATTTTGTTTGGAATCGAAACGACAAAATTGACCTTTTAACTTTTAAAATAGACATGTCTTAGCTAGTAATTATTGGTTTCTAGAATATTTGAAGATGTTTTGATGATAATTACCAGTTGAAATTAAACAGGTAACGAGGCGGGATTGTCTTAATTATTTGTAATAAAAATGCGCAAAACGAATGAATAAAAATGCGGAAGATGCCGGAATGAAGTCTAGAATATATTTTTCTACTCATTTAAAGTGTAATTCGATCGATTTTCTGTAACAGTCAATTAAAATATGCCCGTAATATTAAACCTATTTACAATGTGTTTATATGGAACCAACGGTTTTTTGCCAACCACGAAAGATTGTTATCAAATGGAAAGGTAGTTTTGCGCATGCGCAGTAAAAAGTAAACAAGGTCACGTATCAAAGCATTGGATCCGTCTATAGGGGTGACAAACGTTAAATATTTGATAGCTGAACTTACGATCCAATGTGTGTGTGCCCTCGGCACCAGTACAGGAATCCGTTCCATCTGGACATATGCATTTACAATTCTGGTCGACGAAGCCTCCATTCTTACAAACTATGGACTTGCTGCAGTGGGCTGTGAAAATAAATATTATTTTTACAGTTACAAATATGGTGACGGTACCATTACGCAAACACGCCTACACAAATACATTGCCACCTTTATCGCCAAAAAAAAATAAAAATTTTATGATGAAAAATTGTAATATTTTTCTTATTTCTGCTCGATGAGGCGGTTCTAACGAGTGCCCACAATCTATATTTTAGAGCAGAAATAAGAAAAATATTACAAATTTTCAGCGTAAAATTTTCATTTTTTCGGTAATAAAAGTGGCAATGTTTTTGTATTGGCGTGTTTGCGTAATGCAGGCGGTTCTATATTTTGGAGCATAAATAAGAAAAATAAGGTATACCCCCGGAAACCCAAGTGGGATCATTGATTCCATTGTGAGTTTTTGAAAATATCTGAGGGTCACTGATGAGGCCTAATTGGCCGAAACTAGCTAGTCTGGCCCAGAAAACATATACACTCCATATTATTCGGTTCTGTGGTGTATTCCTTGCTTCCAAAGGATAACCCTTTTATGGAACATATTTCAAGGGGGGTCAAATTATATAGGCGTGTTTTCGTGATGCCTTCTAGTGTCTATCGTCGTCATATCTTGAACAAAACATAAAAAGGCGGGGCGCATTCCTTAAATTTCACTGATTTTAACCTTTGATAATGTTTCGTTTTATTTAGTTTGTTGTTTAATGTCCCAGCCCAAACCATTAAGGTCATATCTTGTCCGTCACGATATCTAACCACACGTTTTCTACACAAGCATTTTTCCAACTTATTGCACATTCTTTCGTCAGAAACTGTCAAATCACCTTCCTGAATCTGCAGTGAGAACAAAACATTATGCAAACACGCCTATACAAATACATTTCCACATTTATCGCCGAAAAAATGAAAATTTTAAGATGAAAAATGGTGATATTTTTCTTATTGCTGCTCAAAATATAGATTGTGGGCACTCGTTAGAACCGCCTCATCGAGGCGGTTCTAACGAGTACCCACAATCTATATTTACGATGAGGCGGTTCTAACGAGTGCCCACAATCTATATTTTGAGCAGAAATAAGAAAAATAAGGTATACCCCCGGGAACCCCAGTTTTACTATATAAAAGTGGGTTTCAAGGGGTCAAAATGATATAGGCGTGTTTTCGTGATGCGACGGTTTGAAACAAATGCTTAATTTCCACGAAAGGACATTGCTTATCCTGGCAGGTATCAGACCTCCGACCTCCGACCTCCGTATCATACGTCAGACGCCCGTCGACCGAAGTACGGTGGCCTTTTGTGGACATGATTAGCTAGATATAACATGAACTAATTTAGAAATATAGAAGCTGTTTATATTTATCGTGGCTTTTTCTGGGTAACCTTCACTTTCTGTTGTCATTACTATCAACATGACCTACTTCAATGAGCAATAAAACACTGATTTGTCGATTTTTCCTGAGTGACCTTCACTTTCTGTTTTCAATACGATCTACACGACATACTTCAATGAACAATGACAGCACTGCTTGGTCGACGTTTCCTGATTAACCTCACTTTCTGTTTTCATTAATAGCTACATGACATAATTCAATGAAATATGACAGCACTGCTTGATCGACTTTTCATGAGTAACCTTCACTTTCTGTTTTCATTGTAATACTATCTACACGAGATACTTCAATGAACGATGACAACACTGGTTGGTTGACTTTTCCTAAGTAACATTCACGTTCTAGTTTCATTACGATCTACACGACATACTTCAATGAACAATGACAGCAATGCTTGGCCGACTTTTCCTGATTAACCTCACTTTCTCTTTTCATTAATATCTACATGACGCAGTTCAATGAACGATGACAGCACTGCTTTTCCTGAGTAACCTTCATTTTCTGTTTTCATTGTAATACTATCTACACGACATACTTCAATGAACGATGACAACACTGGTTGGTCGACTTTTCCTGAGTAACATTTACTTTCTAGTTTCATTACGATCAACACGACATACTTCAATGAACGATGACAACGCTGCTTGGTCGACTTTTCCCGATTAACTTTCACTTTCTGTTTTCAATACTATCTACACGATATACTTCAACTAACGATGACAGCACTGCTTGATCGTCTTTTCCTGGGTAACCTTCACTTTCATTTTTCATTACTATCAACATCAAAACTTCAATGAACGATGATAGCACTGTTTGATCGATTTTTCCTGAGTAATATTCACTTTCTGTTTCAATTACTATCTACATGACATACTTCAGTGAACGATTAAATCAGAGCACTAGTTTGTCAACTGACTTTGAGTGTAGGCTGAAAACAATGGTTCTGCCCGGAGGCATAAACTGTTTCGTCAAACCAAATGGAATCTTTCTCCTTATATATAATGGGAGTCCATTTCAAAAATTAGGGTGTCAGGTTGTGTTTTTATTCAAAATTTGTTTGGTAAATGGTTCAACTTTTTGCAAACAGTGCAGTGGTTAACGCGTTCGACTTATGATCGAGAGGTTGTGCGTTCGAACCTGCCACCGGTATCGAGGTGTGTCCTTGGGCAAGACACGTAATGACACAGCTCCACTCCACCCAGGTGTAAATGGGTAGCAGTGGTGTAAAAGCCACTGCCTCTCTCTCGCGCGCGTGAAAACAACCGGAATGAGTGTTCGAGAGCGATTCAATAAGCTTGAAGCTTTCATCGCAATCGAACTAAAATAAGTTAGTATAAACTAACTTTTTGCAAACAGGCAAACGGTTTAGGCCCTGATCAGACACCACGTTCTGTGGCGTCTGAAATGGGCCTGCAGTGTTTGCCAGGGTACCCGTTTTGGGGTTTCTGGTACTAAATGGGTATAATTCCTTTAGTGTAAGCAAGCCGTGTAGATCCTGATCAGATTCCAGCCTAGATTATTTCAAAATCTCTCTTCCGCAACACTCTGACGTCACAGCACGACAACAGCAAACATAGAAATGAAGGCAATGATCAGTAATCGACACAATTATCCACATCTTCCATCAGAGACACTAAATGGAAACAAACACGCACATTGAATAACTAAATCTTAATGAAAAACTAGCGAATTCCAAAAGGACAGTTTCTTTCCCACATTATGATCAAATGGTTAGCCAAAATTAAAAGATATAACAATACACACATGCAAAAACGAACTATTACAAAAATAAACCGCGAAAGGAGAACATTTCTGTTCGAGAACCAGCAAAGCTATTGTCTACATGGATTTCTCACAAATCATTTATGGTCCTTGGATATCAACAAAGAAAAGCTGCTGTGCATACTAAGTTCGGGTCGACTGACAAACAACCGGCACAGAAATTAGCTTCCTTTCTCATTATGATAACTCACCCGTGAGCCATAGGGCATTTTTCACATCTCCAAAATGGCTACTTTTTTTATAAAAATCCGTGATATTTTTCTTATAAATGCTCCAAAAATAGGTAGTGGGTGCTCGTTAGAACCGCCTCATTGAGGCGGTTCTAACGAGTACCCATAACCTATGTCTTGAAGCAGAAATAAAAAAAATACTTTATACCCCCGTAAACCCCAGTTTTCTCTATATGAAGTGGGGTTTAGGGGGTCTTCATTTCAAGGATTTGTTCATGTGATGTTGACACAACCGACAAGCAAGTTTTAAGGAGGAATCATTGATCAATACTACGCAGGTCAATACTTACCTGAGCAGTTATACATAAGATTGACAATCTTCACATCTGTAAATGCCAATTCCTTTCTATATACCCTCCCTATGGATTCTTCTTTATCCTTCTGCAGAGCTTCTATTGTCTGAGATTTTCCGTCAGAGGAAAATGCCTTGCGGTACAAAGAAAACAGGATAGCTATACATATGAGAGCGTTCATGAGTGTTCATGTATTATTGAATTTATTAAACGAGTTCAGGAAAAAGAAAAAAACATGCGAGGCTTTGCCCAGCATTTTAACCCTTTTCCTCAACGAGTTTAATAAATTCAATAATTCATTAACACGAATGCAAGATTTTATTTATCATATGACATTCAAAACGCATTTTATACATGATTTTTTTAACAAAAATTTCAATATTCCGCCATTATGAAACGCGACGTTGTTAAGGACGTCGTACATGTAATGTTACGTTGCATATTTAACTACATTGATATTTAATCCACTATTGGATTATCGAATTTACTGCATGGCGTTGTTGCATTCTCAGACGCGACGTCATATGATAAAATGGGATATATTTTCAAAACCTGAGAAAACGTTGTGTCCCCTTTTCTATAGTTCTTAGACATTTGCTGCTTTTTCATTCTTTTTTATTCATTACACCCTGGATTACTAGAAGTGAACTTTGAATTGGGATACATCCATTTTTTTTCTAATCGGGGTTATAGGTATGCTGAATTAAAAGGGTTCAGTGAAAATCATCACAAAAATGTCTTTATAACTTTTGTACCCGTTAACCGTACGTCTACAAAGTAAAGCACGGATTAAAGGGTATACATTATTTTTCTTATTTTTGCTAAAAACACAGAGTTTGGGTACTCGCTAGAACCGTCCCGCCGAGCCGGTACTAACGAGTACCCACATACGTTCGTTTCGGCGGTAAAACTTACAGTGTATTTTAATAGGCGTGCATTCTTAATGGACTAGCATTTCAATACATTACAGGGGAAATACACACAACTATAAAACACGATATTCATACTAGTTCACAAAATTGCTTACGCCATTCACCACAAAAGCGGTATTCCGATATCGAATATCATTACATGTACGAAAACACGCCTATACAAATACATTGCCAATTTTTTTGGCCAAAAATTAGAAATTTTAAGATGAAAAATTGTGATATTTTTCTTATTTCTGCTCAAAACATGGATTGTGGGCGGTTCTATCGAGTACCCACAATCTATGTTTTTGAGCAGAAATAAGAAAAATAATGTATACCCCTTAAACCCCAGTTTTACGATATAATAGTGGGGTTCAAGGGGGTCAAAATTATACAGGCGTGTTTCCGTGATGAAAACTGGTCATCCCAAAGGGAATACACAAACAGCATAGTTGTGAAAACAGCCATTAAAATATGGGGAGACATTCTACCACAACTGCTTGTCCTTTAACAACGGATGCACAAGAGTGAAGTCAAACTATAAGCTTTCATTGCTAAACCGAACTTATCACAGGTAGTACATTGGGATCTCAGCGACCCTTCATAAGCGGTTCAGGGTCAGCTCAGCTGAGCATGAATGTTAGCATCAAAAGGCAAGAATAATGATGTCTAGTATAGATATAGATATGTTTCATAAATGCCTTGGGTTGAACTTCATCATATGAGAGAACGTACCGACTCGCGGTGACAAGAAAGCAACAAAGCTATATTTCGCGTCAAAATTTCTCCAAGTGAAGGAATCTATGGACAGAATACAATGGCTGACTATGTTTCGTTCACTACCTAGAATTATTTACAAGCCTTGTGCCAGGACCGCGACCAGGAAACGTAGATCGGACCATTTCAGCCCAGGACTTCCGGTCTTGGCGCTAGGGTAATCCATCTGGATAGATAGATCTATCAACAGGACAATTACCATCCTCTACGTATAAAAATCCTCAAATGTGGCATGTTTTACTTATATGCATTATAAACTGTGCTATGAATGGTGTCTGGTGAAAATAAGACAGCGGGCTCTATCACCTGCTTTGGTTTGTCCGTCCGTATACTGTGTAATTACGTCCACCAACAGATTAGGTCATACGGAAACCGGAGCTCCGTTTGAAGTCTCATCTGAAAGTCTGGAGAAGCCCGGGATCGAACCCACGACCCCTAGTTTAATAGGCGAGTAGCACCACCACTACACCTCGGAGGACTCTGTGTTCGAAAACTGTAGAATAGCGACTAGCAACTGGCCGGACTATCACTAATGGCAATGGCCGTTACATCTGTGATATGCACTAATGTAAAATAGCGTTGACCGTTTCTTACCAACTGTTACATGTTTTTGAAATAACGGATATTAGTGCCCAGGCATTAATCATGCAAGAGTATCATTTACATATTCAGAGAAAAATAATCATAAAACATACCGTTATTCCGTAATGCATGACAGAAGAATACTCGTATGGAACTTTCATCTGGTCGACTTCCTGGGATGAATATTTATTGAACCAAATCCTCATATTAGGTTGCACGTTATGGTACAATATACGAATAAAGCTGTCTCTAGTTGGGAGCTGATGTTCATGTACCAGGCCAAGGGCGTGTCCTATCTCGTGTAAATATAAGCCTTTCTGAAGAAAATATAAATGGACGATCTTATGACACCGCTTACGACAGTAGTTATAGGGTACAAATCAAAGCACTGACAGTACTGGTCGACTGTCTCTGAGTGTAGGCAGGAAAAATAGTTCCGTACTGAGACTCAATCCTTGCATTCCAGTTTTAAGCAAAAAGTGTAGACCCTGGTCAGACGCTATGTTTTGCGGCGTCCGACCCTTAAATTTATTTTTGCACTGTAAGCAAACTGTATAGACTCTGATCAGACGCCGCGTCTGATCTGAGTCTATACTGTTTGCCAAGCCCCACCTTTAATTCCAGCCCAGATTCTATGTATAGATTGTTCTATTTCGCAACACGCTGACCACACTGCGATAGAATTAACGCTGCTATTTTCTATAAATAGGTCACCTGGATTTCCCATAAACCAGTAATAGTCACGTGGACCTTGGCATTGAAATAATTCTATGCTAAGCAACTTTGGATCGATTGATAAGCAACTGACCCAATGCCAATAGATCGAAGGCGTAAACAAGATGGCCATAATGGCCCTGGATCGCTCACCTGATCCATAGAGTAACAAGTGGGCCTCAGGGAGGGCCATTATTGACCATAGGGTTATAATGTGCATAATGTTGAGGGAGGTCTAAAAAGGTGAGGCTTCATACCAAATATCAACAAAGGCTATAATATATAACAATCTTGGCATAGGTCCACTAGATGAAGCTACACACCAAATATCAAAGACCTTGGCCTTGCGGTTTCAGAGAAGAAGAATTTTTAAAGATTTCGCCTATATAAGCCTATGTAAAACCAAAGGGCCCCTGGGCGGAGGCATTTTTGGCCCAAGCACTAAATAAGCCTAAGTAAAACCAAATGGCCTCGGGGTGGGGGCATTTTTGGCCTCAGGGCTATAATTTAAACAATCTTGATAGAGGTCCACTAGATGAAGCTTCACAGCAAATATCAAAGACCTAGGCCTTTCGGTTTCAGAAGAAGATTTTTCAAGATTTTCCCGATATAAGTCTATGTAAAATCAAAGGGCCCCCGAGCGGGGGCATTTTTGGCAACAGTGCTATAATTTGAACAATCTCGGAAGAGGTTTACAAGATGAAGCTTCATACCAAATATCAAAGACTTGGGCCTTGCGGTTTCAGAGAACCAGCTTTTCCCTATATAAGCCCATGTAAAACCAAGGGGCCCCGGGGTGGGGGCATTTTTGGCCAGAGCACTATAATTTGTACAATCTTGGTAGGGGTCCACTAGATGAAGCTTCATACCAAATAGCAAAGACCTGGGCCTTGCGGTTTCAGAGAAGAAGATTTTTAAAGAGTTCCTATATATAAGTCCATGTAAAACCAAAGGGCCCTGGGCGGGGGCATTTGTGGCCCCAGCACTAAAATTTAAACGATCTTGGTAGGGGTCTACTAGATGATGCTTCATACCAAATATCAAAGATCTGGACCTTGCGGTTTCAGAATAGAAGATTTTTAAAGATTTTCCCTATATAAGCCCGTGTAAAACCAAAAGTGCCCCAGGCTGGGGCATTTTTGGCCCCAGCACTATAATTTGAACAATCTTGGTAGGGGTCCACTAGATGAAGCTTCATACCAAATATAAAGACCTGGGCCTTGCGGTTTCAGAGAGGAAGATTTTTAAAGATTTTCCGTATATAAGCCCATGTAAAACCAAAGGGCCCTGGGCGGGGGCTTTTTTGGCCCCAGCACAATAATTTGAACAATCTTGGTAGGGGTCCACTAGATGAAGCTTCATACCAAATATCAAAGATCTGGGCCTTGCGGTTTCAGAGAAGACGATTTTTAAAGAATTTCCCTATATAAGCCCATGTAAAACCAAAGGGCCCCGGGGCGGGGGCATGTTTAGCCCCAGCACTATAATTTGAACAATCATGGTAGGGGTTCACTAGATGAAGCTACACACCAAATATCAAAGACCATGTCCTTGCGGTTTCAGAAAAGAAGATTTTTAAAGATATTCAGTATATAAGCCCATGTAAAACCAAAGGGCCCCAGGGCCGGGGCATTTTTGGCCCCAGCACTAGAATTTGAACAATCTTGGTAGGGGTCCACTAGATGAAGCTTCATACCAAATATCAAAGACCTGGTCCTTGTGGTTTCAGAGAAGAAGATTTTTTAAGTTTTCGGTGAAAAAAAAATCTATTTTTGGCTCCTGTGACCTAGATCTGCAATGGACCGGAACCATTTGAACAACTTTCAAAGGGGACAACCAAAGGATCATTCCTGTGAAGTTTGGTCAAAATCCGATCAGTGGTAAAGGAGGAGATGTCGTTTAGAGAAATTGTTTACGCACGGATGACGGACAAAAAGTGATCCTAATATAAAACACAAGAGGGCCATGATGGCCCTGGATCGCTCACCTGTTCCAAAGAGTAACAAGTGGGCCGCGGGGAGGGCCATTATTGACCCCAGGGCTTTAATATGCATAATGTTGAGGGAGGTCTAAAAAGGTGAAGCTTCATACCAAATATCAACAAAGGCTATAATTTGAACAATCTTGGCAAAGGTCCACTAGATCGAGCTACACACCAAATATCAAAGACCTGGGTCTTGCGGTTGCAGAGAAGAAGATTTTTTTTAAAGATCTTCCCTATATAAGCCTATGTAAAACCAAATGGCCCCAGAGTGGGGGCATTTTTGGCCTCAGGGCTATAATTTAAACAATCTTGATAGAGGTCCACTAGATGAAGCTTCACACTAAATATCAAAGACCTGGGCCGTGCTGTTTCAGAGAAAAAGATTTCACAGATTATCTCTATATAAGTCTATGTAAAACCAAAGGGCCCCGGGGCGGGGGATTTGTAGCCCAGGGGCTATAATGTGAACAATCTTGATAGAGGTCCACCAAATGAAGCTCCATACCAAATATCAAAGACATGGGCCTTGCAGTTTCGGAGAAGAAGATTTTTAAAGATTTGCCTATATAAGTCTATGTAAAACCAAAGGGTCTCATGGCGGGGGCATTTTTGGCACCGGCACTAAAATTGGAACAATCTTGGTAGGGGTCCACAAGACGAAGCTTCATACCAAATATCAAAGAACTGGGCCTTGAGGTTTCAGAGAAGAAGATTTTTAAAGATTTTCCCTATTTAAGCTCATGTAAAACCAAAGGGCCCCGGGGCGGGGGCATTTTTGGCCTGAGAACTATAATTTGAACAATCTTGATAGCGGTCCATCAGATGAAGCTTCATACCAAATAGCAAAGACCTGGGCCTTGCGGTTTCAGAGAAGAAGATTTTTAAAGATTTTCCATATATAAGCCCATGTAAAACCAAAGGGCCCCGGGCGGGCGCATTATTGTCCCCAGCACAATAATTTGAACAAATTTGGTAGGGGTCCACTAGATGAAGCTTCATACTAAATATCAAAGTCCTGGGCCTTGCGGTTTCAGAGAAGAAGATTTTTAAAGATTTTGCCTATATAAGCCCATGTCAAACCAAAGGACCGGGGACGGGGGCATTTTTGGCCCCAGCACTATAATTTGAACAATCTTGGTAGGGGTCCACTAAATGAAGCTTCATACCAAATAGCAAAGACCTGGGCCTTGCAGTTTCAGAGAAGAAGATTTTTAAAGATTTTCCCTATATAAGCCCATGTAAAACCAAAGGGCCCCCCGGGGGGGGGGGGGGCATTTTGGCCCCAGCAATATAATTTGAACAATCTTGGTAGGGGTCCACTAGATGAAGCTTCATATCAAATATCAAAGACCTGGGCATTGCGGTTTCAGAGAAGCAGATTTTTACAGATATCCTATATAAGCCCATGTAAAACCAATGGGCCCCGGGGCAGGGACATTTTTGGACCCAGCACTATAATTTGAACAATCTTGGTAGGGGTCCCCTAGATGAAGCTTCATACCAAAAATCAAAGATCTGGGCCTTGTGGTTTCAGAGAAGAAGGTTTTTGAAGATTTTCCTATATAAGCCCATGAAAAATCAAAGGGCCCCGGGGCAGGGGCATTTTTGGCCTCAGCACTGTAATTTGAACAATCTTGGTAGGAGTCCACTAGATGAAGCTTCATACCAAATATCAAAGACCTGGGCCTTGCGGTTTCAGAGAAGAAGATTTTTTAAGTTTTCGGTGAAAAAATCTATTTTTGGCTCCTGTGACCTATTTGTGCAACGGACCGGAACAATTTGAACAACTTTGCAAGGGGACCACCTGAGGATCATTCCTGTGAAGTTTGGTCAAAATCCAATCAGTAGTTTAGGAGGAGATGTCGTTTGAAGAAATTGTTTACGCACGGATTACAGACAAAAAGTGATCCTAATATTAATAACAAGAGGGCCATGATGGCCCTGGATCGCTCACCTGATCCATAGTGTAACAAGTGTGCCCCAGAGAGGGCCATTATTGGCCCCAGGGCTTTAATGTGCATAATGTTGAGGGAGGTCTTAAAGGTGAAGCTTCATACCAAACATCAACAAAGGCTATAATTTGAACAATCTTGGCAAAGGTCCACTAGATGAAGCCCCACATCAAATATCAAAGACCTGGGCCTAGCGGTTTCAGAGAAGAAGATTTTTAAAGATTTTGCCTATATAAGCCTATGTAAAACGAAAGGGCCCCGGGACGGGGGCATTTTTTGCCCCAGCACCATTATTTGAACAATCTTGGTAGGGGTCCACTAGATGAAGCTTCATACCAAATATCAAAGTCCTGGGCCTTGTGGTTTCAGAGAAGAAGATTTTTAAAGATTTTCCCTATATAAGCCTATGTAAAACCAAAGGCCCCCGCGGCGGGGGCATTTTTGGCCCCAGCACTATAATTTGAACAATCTTGGTAGGGGTCCACTAGATGAAGCTTCATACCAAATATCAAAGACCTGGGCCTTGTGGTTTCAGAGAAGAAGATTTTTAAAGATTTTCCCTATATAAGCCAATGTAAAACCCAAGGGCCCTGTGGCGGGGGCATTTTTTGTCCCAGCACTATAATTTTAAGGGGTCCACTAGATGAAGCTTCATACTAAATATCAAAGTCCTGGGCCTTGTGGTTTCAGAGAAGAAGATTTTTAAAGAATTTCCCTATATAAGCCAATGTAAAACCAAAGGGCCCCGGGGCGGGGGCATTTTTGGCCCCAGCACTATAATTTGAACAATCTTGGTAGGGGTCCACTAGATGAAGCTTCATACCAAATATCAAAGACCTTGGCCTTGTGGTTTCAGAGATGAAGATTTTTAAAGATTTTCCCTATATAAGCCAATGTAAAACCAAAGGGCCCCGTGGCGGTGGCATTTTTTGTCCCAGCACTATAATTTGTACAATCTTGGTAGGGATCCACTAGATGAAGCTTCATACCAAATATCAAAGTCCTGGGCCTTGTGGTTTCAGAGAATAAAATTTTTAAAGATTTTCCCTATATAAGCCTATGTAAAACCAAAGGGCCCCGGGGCGGGGGCATTTTTGGCCCCAGCACTATAATTTGAACAATCTTGGTAGGGGTCCATTAGATGAAGCTTCATACCAAATATCAAAGACCCGGGCCTTGTGGTTTCAGAGAAGAAGATTTTTAAAGATTTTCCCTATATAAGCCTATGTAAAACCAAAGGGCCCCGTGGCGGGGGCATTTTTTGTCCCGGCACTATAATTTGAACAATCTTGGTAGGGGTCCACTAGATGAAGCTTCATACCAAATATCAAAGTCCTGGGCCTTGTGGTTTTTAGAGAAGAAGATTTTTAAAGATTTTCCCTATATAAGCCTATGTAAAACCAAAGGGCCCCGGGGCGGGGGCATTTTTGGCCCCAGCACTATAATTAGAACAATCTTGGTAGGGTTTCACTAGATGAAGCTTCATACCAAATATCAAAGACTTGGGCCTTGTGGTTTCAGAGAAGATAATTTTTAAAGATTTTCCCTATATAAGCCTATGTAAAACAAAAGGGCCCCGGGGCGGGGGCATTTTTGGCCCCAGCACTATAATTTGAACAATCTTGGTAGGGGTCCACAAGATGAAGCTTCATACCAAATATCAAAGACCTGGGCCTTGTGGTTTCAGAGAAGAAGATTTTTAAAGATTTTTCCTATATAAGCCTATGTAAAACCACAGGGCCCCGTGGCGGGGGATTTTTTTGTCCCAGCACTATAATTTGAACAATCTTGGTAGGGGTCCACTAGATGAAGCTTCATACCAAATATCAAAGTCCTGGGCCTTGTGGTATCAGAGAAGAAGATTATTAAATATTTTACCTATATAAGCATATGTAAAACCAAAGGGCCACGGGGCGGGGGCATTTTTGGCCCCAGCACTATAATTTGAACAATCTTGGTAGGGGTCCACTAGATGAAGCTTCATACCAAATATCAAAGTCCTGGGCCTTGTGGTTTCAGAGATGAAGATTTTTAAAGATTTTCCCTATATAAGCCTATGTAAAACCAAAGGGCCCCAGGGCGGGGGCATTTTTGGCCCCAGCACTATAATTTGAACAATCTTGGTAGGGGTCCACTGGATGAAGCTTCATACCAAATATCAAAGAACTGGGCCTTGTGGTTTCAGAGAAGAAGATTTTTAAAGATTTTCCCTATATAAGCCTATGTAAAATCAAAGGGCCCCAGGGCGGGGGCATTTTTGGCCCCAGCACTATAATTTGAACAATCTTGGTAGGGGTCCACTAGATGATGCTTCATACCAAATCTCAAAGACCTGGGCCTTGTGGTTTCAGAGAAGAAGATTTTTTAAGTTTTTGGTGAAAAAAATCTATTTTTGGCTCCTGTGACCTAGATGTGCAACGGACCAAAACCATTTGAACAACTTTGAAAGGGGACCACCTAAGGATCATTCCTGTGAAGTTTGGTCAAAATCCGATCAGTGGTTTAGGAGGAGATGTCGTTTAAAGAAATTGTTTACGCACGCACGGACGCACGCACGCACGACGGACGACGGACAAAAAGGGATCCCAAAAGCTCACCTCGTCACTACGTGACGGTGAGCTAAAAAGCATATAAATATGCGCACTCGCATCGTTTGATCAGATTATTCATTGTTCACATGAGCTGTCAGCCTGAGGGTTATCGAAATAGCAACACACATTATGAAAACACGCCTATACAAATGCATTGTAAATTTTACTGCCGAAAAAGCGAAAATTTAGAGATGAAAAATTGTGATATTTTTTCTCATTTCTGCTAAAAATATGGATTGTGGGTACTCGGTAGAACCGCCTCATCGAGGCAGTTCTAACGAGTACACACAATCTATATTTTAGAGCAAAATAAGGTATACCCCTGTCAATCCCAGTGTAACTATATAAAAGTGGGGTTCAAGGGGCGTGTTTTCGTTATGTGACGCTGCTATTTTCTATAAATAAGTCACCTGGATTTCCCACAAACCAGTAATAGTCACGTGGACTTTGGCATTGAAATGTTTCTATGCTAAGTAACTTTGGATCGATTAATAAGCAACTGACCCAATGCCAATAGATCCAAGGCGCAACAAAATCTACAAAAAGAAAAGCATATAAATCTGCGCACCCGCATAGTTTGATCAGATTTTTCACTGTTCACATGAGCTGTCTATAGCTTTCGGGCTATCGATAGAGCAATAAACACTTCGCCGATCAGGGCCTACACTGTTTGCGAAAGTTTAAGCCATTTTCCAAACAAATTTTAAAGAAAACAAAACATGACACCCCTAAATTTTGAAATGGACGCCTGCCATATATAAGGAGGAAGATTCCATTTGGTACAAAAAGGGATAGATGGACATGTCAAGGTGATGTATCATTTAAACACAACTTTATCTGATGCGAAACGATGTTAAACTTTCAGAGAGTTATAAGCAAAAATGCATCGAACATAACAAGACAAACTTACAAATCTACATCCATTATCGTCCAGGTTGAGAGGCTGTTCACCGCCAACCATTCCCAGTTGTGAATTACATCTGAAACAAATTGCATTTGAAAATGAAATGGACTGGATGCTCAATAATGCCTCCACTTCTTTTTTTTAATATGATAATATCATATGAACAAGTGCGTGGCCTAAAATAGGTCAAGGTCATTCAGGAGTCATCATCTGAACATGGTTTGATGGGCTCGAGTCCCCAATGCCACAAACAAAGTTACATGATAATCGGCCCACTGGTTCCAGAGAAGAAGATTTCTGAAGGGTTTTTACCTTATATAGGCCTAACGGCCAAATTGGTCATGTGATCAAATTCAGATTGATTAATTGTCATTTCCTTGTTCTTAAAAACTTTCGTGTGAATTTTCGTTACAAATGGCTTTGTAGTTTCTGAGAAAAAGTGGGCCCTTGGGAGAGCCAGACCCCGGGCTATAATATGAATAATCTTGATAGTGGTCTAAAAGGTGAAGCTTCATACCAAATATCAAAGACTGGAGCCTTCTGGTTTCAGGGGAAGATTTTTAAAGGTTTTCCTAATATAGGTCTATATAAACCTTTGGGTCCCCGGGGCGGGCCATTTTTGGCCCCATGGCTATAATTTGAACAATCTTGGTAGAAATCCAAAAGACGAAACTTCATACCAAATATCAAAAACCTTGGCCTTTCGCTTTCAGACAAGAAAATTCTCAAAGGTTTTCATTGCAATGACTTCTATTTCCTAGGGCTATAATTTGAACAATTTAGATGAAGTTTCACACCAAACATGAAAGACCTGGGCCTTGCAGTTTCAGAGTAGAAGATTTTTTTTTAATTTCCCTATATAATTCAATGTAAAAATGAAGGGCCCCGGGGCGGGGGAATTTTTGGCCCAAGGGCTATGATTTGAAGAAGTCCACTAGATGAAGCTACACACCACATTTCACAGAACTGTGCCGGTTTTGGAGAAAATATTTTTTAAAAAGTTTTCCGGGAGTAAGCAAATGTAAAACCAAAGGGCCCGCAGGTGGGGGCATTTTTCGCCCTAAGCCTATAATTTGAACAATCTTGAAAGAGGTCCACTAGATAAAGCTTCACACCAAATATAAAAGATTGGGCCTTGTGGTTTCAGAGAAGAAGATTTTTAAAGATTTTCCCTATATAAGACTATGTAAAACCAAAGGGACCTGGGGTGGGGGAATTTTAGGCCCCAGTGCTATAATTTGAAAACTCTTGGTAGAGGTCCACTAGATGAAACTTCATACAAAACATCAAAGACCTGGGCCTTGTGGTTTGAGAGAAGATGATTTTTAAATATTTTCCCTATATAAGCCTATGAAAACTAAAGGGCCCCGGGGCAGGGACATTTTTGGCCCTAGGGCTATAATTTGAACAATCTTGATAGAGATCTGCTAGATGAAGCTTCACACCAAATATCAAAGACCTGGGCCTTGTGGTTTCAGAGAAAAGGATTTTTAAAGATTTTCCCTATATAAGCCAATGTAAAACCAAAGGCCCCCGGGGCGAGGCATTTTTGATCCAAGGGCTATAATTTGAACTGTCTTGGTAGAGGTTCACTAGATGAAACTTCATACCGAATATCAAAGACCTGGGCCTTGTGGTTTGAGAGAAAAGATTTTGAAATATTTCCCTATAATGTTTACATATATATATAAGCCTATGAAAATCAAAGGGCCCCGTGGCAGGGGCTTATTTTTGGACCTGGGGCTATAATTTGAACAATCTGGATAGAGGTCCACTAGATGAAGCTTCACACCAAATATCAAAGACCTGGGCCTTGGGTTTCAGAAAAGATGAGTTTTAAAGATTTTCCCTATATAAGCCTATGTAAAACAAAAGGTCCCAGGGGCGGGGGCACTTTTGGCCTCAGGGCTATAATTTGAACAATCTTTGTAGAGGTCCACTAGATGAAGCTTCATACCAAATATCAAAGACCTGGGTCTTTTGGTTTCAGAGAAGAAGACTTTTAAATATTTTTCCTATATAAGCCTATGAAAAAAACCAAAGGGCCCCGGGGCGGGGGCATTTTTGGCCCAAGGGCTTTAATTTGATCAATCTTGATAGAGGTCCACTAGATGTAGCTTTACACCAAATATCAAAGACCTGGGCCTTGCGGTTTCAAACTAGAAGTTTTCTAAACATTTTCCCTATATAAGCCTATGTAAAACTAAACCCCCCCCCCCCCACCCCCGGACGGGGGCATTTTTTGGCCTCAGGGCGATAATTTGAACAATCTTGGTAGAGGTCCACTAGATGAAGCTTCATACCAAATATACAAGACCTGGGCCATGCGGTTGCAGAGGAGAAGTTTTTTTAAAATTTTCAGTAAAAAATTCTATTTTAAGCTCCCGTGACCTAGATGTGGAACAGACCGGAACCATTTTAACAACTTTGAAAGGGAACCACCTAAGGATCATCCCTGTGAAGTTTGGTAAAAATCCGTTCATTGGTTTAGGAGGAGATGTCGTTTGAAGAAAAAGGAAACCAAAGACCATATCTGTAAAATTATTTTAAAATCGAGCAAACGTGCTAGGAGATGTTGTTTGAAGGTTTTCTATTTTAGGTCTGGCGGTGCAAAACCGTTTTAAAATTCTGGTAGGGGGTCACCCAAGGAACATTTCTGTGTATCTATTTTGAAATCAGGCCAATGGGCTAGGAGAAGATGTCGTTTAAAGGTTTTTCTATTTAAAGCTCTGGTGGCCATTTTATTCAGTGGAGCAGAACCATTTTCGCAGTTTTGGTAGTGGGTCACTTTAGGAACATTTTTTCTATTTTTACCTCTGGCGGCCATTTTGTTGAGCAGAGCGGAACCATTTTAGCAATTTTGGTAGAGGGTCAGCTTTGGAACATTTCTGTGAAATTATTTTGAAATCGGGCCAAAGGGCTTGGAGAAGATGATGTTTAAAGGTTTTTTATTTTTAGCTCTTGCGGCCATTTTTGTTCAGCGGAGCGTAACCATTTAAGCAATTTTGGCAGAGGGTTACCTCAGGAACATTTCTGTGAAATAATTTTGAAATCGGGCCAAAGGGCTTGGCGGAGATTTCGTTTAAAGGTTTTTTTCTATTTTTAGCTCTGGTGGCCATTCTGTTAAGTGGAGTCGAACCATTTTCGCAATTTTGGTAGAGGGTCACTTTAGGAACATTTCAATGAATTATTTTGAAATCAAGCCAAAGGGCTTGGAGATGTCATTTAAAGGTATTTCTATTTTTAGCTCTGGTGGCCATTTTGTTGAGCAGAGCGGAACCATTTTAGCAATTTTGGTAGAGGGTCTGCTTAGGAATATTTCTGTGAAATTATTTTGAAATCGGGCCAAAGGGCTGGGAGAAGATGTTGTTTAAAGGTGTTTCTATTTTTAGCGCTTGCGGTCGTTTTTGTTCAGCGGAGCGTAACCATTTAAGCAATTTTGACAGAGGGTTACCTCAGAAACATTCCTGTGAAATAATTTTGAAATCGGACCAAAGGGCTTGGAGGAGAGTTCGTTTAAAGGTTTTTCTATTTATAGCTCTGGTGGCCATTTTGTTCAGTGGAGTGGAACCATGTTAGCAATTTTGTTAAAGGGTCACCCAAGGAACATTTCTGTGGAATTATTTTGAAATCGGAATAAAAGGGCTAGGAGGAGATGTCGTTTACAGGTTTTTCTAGTTTTAGCTCTGGCGGCCATTTTAGCAATTTGGCGGAGCGGCACCATTTTAGCAATTTTGGTAGAGGGTCACCTTAGGAACATTTCTGTGAAATTATTTTGAAATAGGTCCAAATAGTTTGTTGGAGATAAAGTTTATAGGTTTTTTCTATTTTTAGCTCTGGTGGCCATTTTGTACAGCTGAGCAGAACCATTTTAGCAATTTTGGTAAAGGGTCATCCAAGGAACATTTCTGTGAAAATATTGTGAAATCGGTCCAAAGGGCTAGGAGGAGACGTCGTTTAAATGTTTTTTATTTCTATTTTTAGCTCTGGCGGCCATTTTGTTCAGCGGAGTGGAACCATTTTTGGCAAGTTTGGTAGAGGGTTACCTTAAGAACATTTCTCTGGAATTTATTTTGAAATCGGGCCAAAGGCTGTTTCAAGGTGTTTTTTTTTTCTATTTTTACCTCTGGCGGTCATTTTGTTCAGCGAAGCGGAACCATTTTAGCAATTTTGGTCGAGTGTCACCCAAGGAACATTTCTGTGAAATTATTTTGAAATCATTTACCTGGCTTAGGATGTCATTTCAGTGAATTTTTGACGACAAATGACGCACGACATGTTTTTTCTATTTCTAGCTGCAATTTTGTTCAGCGGAGCGGAACCGTTTTATCAATTTTGGTAGAGGGTTACCTTAGAATCATTTCTGTGAAATTATTTTGAAATCATGCCAAAGGGCTTGGAGGAGATGTCGTTTAAAGGTTTTTCTATTTTTAGCTCTGGTGGCCATTTAATTCCGCCTCGAGGAACCATTTTAGAAATTTTAGAAGAGGATCAATTTAGGAACATTTCTGTGAAATTATTTCGAAATCAGGCCAAAGGGCTTGGAGGAGATGTCGTTTAAATGTTTTTTTTTTTTTTTTTTTTTTTTTTTTTTTTAGCTCTGGCGGCCATTTTGTTCAATCGAGCGGAACCATTTTAGCAATTTTGGTAGGGGGTCTTCAAAGGAACATTTATGTGAAATTATTTTGAAATCGGGCCAAAGGGCTAGGAGGAAATGTCGTTTAAATGGTTTTCTATTTTTAGCTCTGGGGGTCATTTTGTTCATCGGAGCGGAAGCATTTAAGCAATTTAAGAAGAGGATCATCTAAGGAACATTTCTGTAAAATTATTTCGAAATCAGGCCAAAGGGCTTGGAGGAGATGTCGTTTAAATGTTTTTGTTTTATTATTTTTAGCTCTGGCGCCATTTTGTTCAGCGGAGCGGAACCATTTTAGAGCAATTTTGGTAGAGGGTCTTCCAAGGAACATTTATGTGAAATTATTTTGAAATCGGACCAAAGGACTAGGAGGCTGTGTCATTTAAATGTTTTTTGTTTTTTTTCTATTTTTAGCTCTGGGGGTCATTTTGTTCAGCGGAGCGGAAGCATTTAAGCAATTTTGGTAGAGGGTCAACCAAGGAACATTTCTGTGATAGTATTTTGAAATCCATTCACCGGTTTAGGAGGAGATGTCATTTAAGTGAATTTTTGACGACGCACGACGCACGCCGGACATCGGCCACAGGGTGATCACAATAGCTCACCTTGAGCACTTCGTGCTCAGGTGAGCTAAAATACACAGTTTTAACTTTTTCTTATACAAAAGTCTATGCGAACAAATTTGACATTGGCCTAAAATTGGTCAAGGTCATCTAAGGGTCATCATTTGAATAAAATATGATGGACTCGAGTCCCTAGTGCTATATATTAAGTTTCAGGCCAATCGGTCCACTGGTTCCGGAGAAGAGGATTTTTAAAGGGTTTTTACCTTATATGGGCATGACGGGCATATTGGTCATGTGACGGAATTCATAGAGATTTATTGTCATTTTCTTGTTCTTAAAAACGTTCATATGAAATTTCGTTATAAATGGCTTTGTGGTTTCTGAGAAAAATAAGTTTTAATTCTCATATCTGAATGACCTTGAACAAAGGTCAAAGAATGACCTTGACCTTGAATACTCATGTAGTTTCATCCACCCGTTTAGCTTACTGCATCTACTAATTTTCAGATCACAGGCTGCAAGAGTTTCCAAAAAATATACGGTTTTGACTTTTTCCTATTCAAAAGTCTATGTGAGCAAATTTGACCTTCGTCTAAAATTGGTCAAAGTCATCCAAGGGTCATTATTTGAATAAAATATGATGGACCCGAGTCCCTTATGCTACATACCAAGTTTCAAGCCAATCGGCCCACTGGTTCCGGAGAAGAAGATTTTTAAGGCTTTTTAACTTATATGGACATGGCGGCCATCTTGGTCATGTGATCCGGACCCTGTGAACAAACTTTCGTTCCCCCGTCCCATGAATGCTCCACATGAAATATGACTCCTATCGGCCTTGTGGATTCAGAGGAGAAGATGTTTGAAAATATTGACAGACAACAGACCACAAATAACAGACAACAGACAGACAACGGAGCCTTACCATACTATAAGCTCACCTATGAGCCTTCGGCTCAGGTGGGCTAATAAGCGACACAAACACCCAAAGACAAACCATAACAAAAATAAACCGCGACAGAAGAACCGCCTTGGAACGGTCAGCAGAAACGAATTCCACTTTGGGGGGGGGGGGGGGGGGGGGGGGGGGTGGGGGGAGGGCTTAAATCGATTTTACGTGGCCATAATCCTCTCCTTTACTTCCGTCGCGATTTAGACAAATAATTTGTTCAGTCCGCATGAAGGCCTCCTACATCATCACTGCAACATCTCCGTGAACACAAATAATCAAACAATCACAGAGGTGAGACAACGGTGAGGACTCGACAGCAAGAAACCACTGAAATGCTCAAGCAAAAGAAAACCAACAGTTAGACTCCGATGGGCCCAACCAGGGACAGAGCATCAGGCACCAACCAACATTACCTTGGATTTGATCTCTCTAATTCTCAATAAGCCTTTACGCTGCCAGTCATATTTTAAATTGCTTTTATGGACAACGAACATGAACAATTAAATTTTTTGATGGCTGGTGTTATTCATGATAGTTTCAATTCTTAAAATTAATGTCCAAACTGCATAATATTTGATACAATAAATTATTGTTTTGGGGTCATACTTTGATAGAAATTTAACAGAATGTCGATATCTTTTCACACATTGGGTTTACATTAAACATCTGTTCAGTATGCCAAAATGATTTCTGATTGTTAAATCTTTCATTTGAGTAAGGTCAGTAAATATCTATGTTTTAGTGTAGAGCATATAATCGCGATGCCTATCCAAGAAAATTGGCAATTCTAACAAAAATGGTAAAAACTGAGTCCAAATGTTTGTATGCATGAATGGCCCAACTCGCAATACTTGGCCTGCTTCTGAGCTGTTATGTTTATACATGTCTGTTAGTTTAAGCAATAAATGACAAATGAAAATGTTTACAATGTGTTATATGATCTGATCGGAAGCTACAAGTAGCTTATGAAGCTTCCCTCTTTAATTGCACGCCGGTGGATCAGGCATCTGATTTTATGACGGTTCCAACGTAAAGGCTTATGTTGGTTGGTACCTGATGTTCTTTCTCTGGTCTGGCCCATCGGTGTCTAACTGTTGATTTTCTTTTGCTCCAACATTTCAGTGGTTTCTTGCTGTCGAGTCCTCACCGTTGTTTCATCTCTGTGGTTGTTCGATTTTTGAGTTCACG
This sequence comes from Lucinisca nassula, assembly GCA_963580285.1. Taxonomy (NCBI): domain Eukaryota; kingdom Metazoa; phylum Mollusca; class Bivalvia; order Lucinida; family Lucinidae; genus Lucinisca; species Lucinisca nassula. The sequence continues at coordinate 14,817,068 of OY757024.1, forward strand.
AAGATGTTGCACTGATGTAACTCATCAGGCCTTCATTCGGAATGAACAAATTATTTGTCTAAATTGCGACGGAAGTAAGGGCGAGGATTGTGGTCACGCAAAATCGATTTAAGCCCCCCCCCCACCCCTACACACACACACAGTGGAATTCATTTCCGCTGACCGTTCCAAGGCGGATCTTCTGTCGCGGCTTATTTTTGTTATGGTTTGTCTTTGGGTGCTTGTATCGCTTATATAATTTTATTTTGGCTTTCCGCTCTTGATGTTTCCATTAGGGTCTGTTGTTTCATGTTTGCGTTTCTTTCTCTTTGGTGTCCCTGTGGGTTAATTGTATTTGATTCCTGATCGTTGCCTCCACTTCTATTTTTCATCTCCAGATAAATGGAAGTAATAGCGTTTGTGCATGAATGGGTGGGTTCTCTTATGTATAATTACGCGTAGATGACAAAAAAGATAAGCTTATACATAGTTGAACTGACCGAAGCAATGAATGAGCCAATAAAAGGTAAAACACGAAGTAATGGAAGAAAATAATGAGACTAATTACTAAATGTGTGAACTAAGACAGGCAAAGATAGCAATCTGAAGCGATTTTCAACACAACAACCCTGGCTGCAGTCGAAGCCATCCATGTGCAAAAATAGTGTGGAGAATGTTATTACGTTGCCGTTTCTTTGTATTAAAACCTACAATTGCCAATACGTGACGGAAAAGTTGTTCATTATCTTCAAAAATTATGAAAAATCACCATATACTACATAAGAGTACCTTTAGATTTACATGTGTATGTATTACATTGCTGCAGTCGAAGCCATCCATGTGCAAAAATAGTGGGGAGAATGTTATTGCGTTGCCGTTTCTTCGTATTAAAACCTTTAATTAGGTTCTATAAATGCCAATACGTGACGGAAAGGTTGATCTTTATCTTCAAATGTTATGAAAAAAATCACCATATATTACATAAGAGTAACATTAGATTTACTTGTGTATGGGGTAAAAATGATAGATCTGGAAATAGTTGGTTCGCTTTGATTTTGGTAATATGCACATCGAAGGAAATAATGGATGCGTCTTCGACGATCTCGCAAGGACAAGACGGTCAAGTTTTATTTTACACAAATGATCACTTTTTAAAATACTACAATTAGTTCTCAGGCCAGCATGCATGACTTGCCATTTTCTCTTAACTTGACAAAAAATTTTGGTATTTTGACCCTGTTATAATTAAGGCTGTTTTGAAAGACGTCAGTGAAGTTGTTTCCTCCCACAAATGGCCAATTGGCTACCCAAAACAACCCACATTTAATGAGATTATCGGATCATTCATGCTGATAAATAATTATCTCTTTGAGCAGACGTCTTTTTTCCAAAAACAACACAGCTGTGTTGATAGCAAAATATACTATTACGAATGGTTTCATGACTAGGCAGGCGGAGGATTACAGTAAAAACTATACTACTAAAATGCAGGCACTACATCTTAATTAGTAGTAAGGCGGAAGCGACTCCGATCATCGGGCGATAGCTATAGTGTGAGAAATCACTAAACTGAATTCACAGACTAAAATGTAAGCGATACACACATTCAAAGACAAACCATAACAAAAATAAACCACGACAGGAGAATCGCCCTTGATCCGTCAGTGAAATGAATTCCGCTGGCGGGCTTAAATCGATTTTACGCGCCGCAATCCTCGCCCTTACTTCCGTCGCGATTTAGGCAAATAATTTGTTCAGTTCGCATGAAGACCTCATGGCCCATCAGAGCAACATCTCCGAGAACACAAAAATCAAACAACCATAGACTTGAAACAAGAGGACTCGACAGCAAGAAACCACTGAAATGCTCAAAAGTTAGATTCCGATAGGCCCGATCAGTGACAGAGCATCAACCTTTATATAGAAGGACTGTGGTTTACAGGGGTAAACCTTTTTTTTTTTTTTTTTTTTTTTTTTCTTATTTCTGCTCTAAACCTTAAATTGTCAGAATCAGAATCAGAATTGTTACTGGTGACACGTCAAATGACATCGATACTCGTTAGAACCCCTCCGATCAAGCAGGTCTAACGGGTACCCACCATCTATAGTTTGAAGAAATATAAGGAAATTATCACATTTTTTCGCTTCAAATTTTTTTGTTTTTTCGACGGTAAAATTTACTATGTATTTTCTTAATGAGAAACAAACCGAGCGACATTACCGGATTTGTAAACATAAACGTCAAGTCTTACCCTTGCGGCCCTTGAAGAAATAAATGGGCTGCATGATGCTTCCACGCAGAGCTGAATCCGACCGCACACGAGTACTGGTAAACCGCTTAGAGGATATAAGCCTGTCCAGCCAAAGTGGTGCAAAGTAGAAGTAAAACAAAGATCAGGAATCGATACAATTAACTTACACCACCCATCAAAGACACCAAAGGGAAAGAAACACAAACATTAAGCGGCCAGACAATAATGGAAACCTAAACAAAGGAAGGCCATAAGGACAGTTACTTTCCCACAAAATGGCCATATGACCATCCAAAATAAAAAGACATAAGTGATACACACAGTAAGTAACAAACAACAACATAAATAAACCGCCACAGAAGAACCGCCTTGGAACGGTCAGTGGAAAGATTTCCACTGGGGGCCTTAAATCGATTTTACGTGGCCACAATCCTCGCCCTTACTTCCGTCGCGATTTAGACAAATAATTTGTTCAGTCCGCATGAAGGCCTCATAGCTCATCAGTGCAACATCTCCGAGAACACAAAAATCAAACAACCACAGAGATGAAACGAGGACTCGACAGCAAGAAACCACAGAAATGCTGGAGCAAAGGAAAATCAAAAGTTAGATTCCGATGGGCCCAACCAGAGACAGAGCATCAACTTTTATATAGGAGTAGTGTGGTTTACGGGGGTAAACCTTATTTTTTCTTATTTTTGCTCTAAATTTAAATTGCCGATACTCGTTAGAACCGCTCCGATCAAGGGGTCTTACGGGTACCCACAATCTATAGTTTTAACAAAAATAAGAAAATTATCACCTTTTTTCGCTTTAAAATGTTCGTTTTTCGACGGTAAAATTTACTATGTATTGGTATAGGCGTGTTTTTTAATGAGAAGCTAAACGTGTGATATTATCTGATTTGTAAGCATAAACGTCAAGTCTTACCCTTATGGCCCTTGAAGAAATTAATGGGCTGAATGATTCTTCCATGCAGAGCTTAATCCGATCGCACACGAGTACTGGTTAACCGCTTAGAGGATCTAAGCCTGCCAAGCCAAAGCGGTGCAAGTCGGACCGTCCAAACTTATAAGCCCTATTGGTTTCATTGGGCGACAGGGCTTGAGATTTCATTGCATCTCAATGTCGGGTGAAAGCCCATAAAATTGTAAGCAATGTCTCCAAAATGACTTATATAGTGTTGACGGGGACATAAACATCAAATCAAACAAACAAAAACAAGTATTACCCTTGTCCATTCTGGAACCTTACAACATTTCTGTCTGATCTGGTTGATGGTTTGAATCTTACACAGGTATACTTTTCCCATTCTGTCATAGCCATCCGGATCATGTATTGCTCCTTTTCTCCTGGGGAATACAATTTTGAATTGAAATATCATTTGTTTTCAACATTCAAGGTATGGTGAAGTGTATGGAAGGACCAAAAAGCGCAAGACAAGTTATTCTACACAGCCTTATAGCTCTGCATGCTGGGTATTTTTTTCGCAGCATACGACATTTTGAATATTTTTTCTAATTCTCCCCAGAAAACAGGATTTGACAACACATGCAAATTGTCTCCATAGTAGACAATTTACATGGTATGTCAAGTCCTGTTTTCGGAAAAAAATAAGAAAAAATATCAACAATCCGAATACTATAGAAGCCTAGAGAGTGCTAAAGGTTAAACTGCAGAGACAAATGGCCAGACAAAATATAGGGTGGTATATTAGCCGCAGATAAGATCGATAGGTCGGAACAATCGTTTCACATGCCTTTGGAATATAATATTATCAAAAAGGTAAACCAAGTTACTCAACTGTAAAACAAAAAAATCTATGGACTATTTGGTCCGCTTGCAAAAACACGAGAAACACACTCGGTCGAATCGTTTGGACTCAGCGAGTGTGACAAACATTGACTTTACCTGCATTGCCCTGTTCAGCCAGTCTTAACTGCAACTACTATACCTTATTATATCCCTCACCAAGGAGAGGGGAACATTTGTTTTTGGCGGGTCCCTGTTCAGCGTTGGCGTTAGCGACGGTGCCCGCGTAGCCTGTTTGAAGCACTACAGTATCTCCTAAACCTATGAATAGCTTTTGACCAAACTCGCATATTTACAGTACTAAGATGAGCGAACCAGTTGATATCAGGTTTTGATGGCCCTGTTCTCATTTTTAAGGGCATAGAATTAGGGGATAACTGTATTCAAAATTGTTATTTGTGGTCGGTTTTACGCTAGTGCGTCGCCGTAAAACGAAATTTCCGACCGTTAACCCGCCGATTTACCTCCCCAAATGACAATTTACAATACAGTTATCCTCATTCTAATGCATTTTTTCATTTGTTTTTGTTGCAATTGCCCTACTTGCACAAATTGGCAAGCGTTGCGAGCTGCGTAAAACGAAATTCCAGCCAATGAAAGGCGACGTTATATGATGACATCGGGTTTCCGACAGTATATCGCAGAATATACCGTCGGAAATGTTTGACGTTATCCAATCAGACGTCGCGTTACATACGCGATTGCATAAGAATATCCTGTGTGCACCTTTTCTCATGGGTGAATTGATGAATTTTAGTCAGACTTGATACAGTTTATCAATTCAACCTACCAAAGATTTGATTTTAGTTTTCCTTTCAAGGTCACATGTTCCCGAAAACCTCATGAACGAGTCTATGCATTTTGCCAAGCTTGGTACAAAATAGCAATACACCCTACCAAACATTTGATTATAATTTGATGACCTTTACCAACATTAAAGGTCACATGCTTCCGGCAACTTTCAAATTTGGACCAAAACTGGCTTCTCTTCTCCCTTTTTTTTATGTCCCCGGTAGCGATAGCGGGGACATATTGTTTTTGCCCTGTCTGTTTGTGGGTTTGTTGGTTTGTCGGTTTGTTGGTTTGTTGGTTTGTACGTGGACAACTTTAACGTTGGCCATAACTTTTGAACCGTTTGAGATAGAGCTTTCATATTTGGCCTGAAGGTTCCTTGTGACAAGACCTTCACAATCATGCAAAAAAATTTGACCTGTGACCTTGACCTTGACCTTTGACCTACTTAAAAGAAAAAAAAATAACATTGGTCATAACTTTTCAACCACTTGAGATACAGCCTTCATATTTTGCATGTATGTTCCTTGCGGCAAAAGCTTTACATTCATTCAAAAAATTTTGACCTGTGACCTTGACCTTGACCTTTGACCTACTTAAAACAAAAAAATAACATTTTGGTCATAACTTTTGAACCATTTGAGATAGAGCCTTCATATTTTACATGTAGCTTCCTTGTGACAAGAGCTTTACATTCACACAAAAAATTTTGACCTGTGACCTTGACCTTGACCTTTGACCTACATAAAAGAAAAAGTTAACATTGGTCATAACTTTTGAACTGTTTGAGATACAGCCTTCATATTTAGCATGTATGTTCCTTGTGACAAAAGCTTTTCATTCATGTCAAAAATTTTGACCTGTGACCTTGACCTTTGACCTACTTAAAATAAAAAATAACATTTTGGTCATAACTTTTGAATGCTTTGAGATGGAGCCTTCATATTTTGCATGTAGGTTCCTTGTGACAAGAGCTTTACATTCACACAAAAAATTTGACATGTGACCTTGACCTTTGACCTACATAAAAGAAAAATTTAACATTTGTCATAACTTTTGAACCGTTTGAGATACAGCCTTCATATTTAGCATGTAGGTTCCTTGTGGCTAACGCTTTACATTCATGCAAAATTTTGACCTGTGACTTGACCTTTGACCTACTTAATTAACATTTTTGGTCATAACTTTCCAACCGTTTGGGATAGAGCTTTCATATTTGGCATGTAAGTTCCCTGTGATTAGAGTTTTTCATACATGCAAAATGTTTGGACCATGACCTTGACTTTTGACCTACTTAAAAGAAAAAAATAAAATTGTTCATAACTTTTGAACCGTTTAAGATAGAGCCTTAATATTTGGCATGTAGGTTCCTTGTGACAATAGCTTTACATTCATGCAAATTTTTTTGACCTGTGACCTTGACCTATGTTAAAGAAAAAATATTATTGTTCATAACTTTTGAACCATTTAAGATAGAGCTTTCATATTTGGCATGTAAGTTTCTTGTGTCAAAGGCTTCCCACACAAACAAAAATCTTGAACTGTGAGCAACTTTGAATAAAAAATGCCCATGCCCGGGGACATGTTCGTGTTTCACAAACACATCTTGTTTTTTTTTTTGTTTTGTTTTACGGCCCTTTCAAGATTATTTCACTCATATCGAGCCGATCGTTAATCAGAGGTGGGCGAAAACCGGAGTACCCGGAGAAAAAACCACCTGACCTTCCGTTGCAGAACTTGGCGTCTCACTTCTCTTCTCCCTTTCACATGAATGAGTTAATGAATTTTGGCCAAATATAGTCCAATATATAATTGCGGCTTACTTGTTTCATGTTTGTGTTTCTTTCCCTTTGGTGTCTCTGATGGGAGCTGTGGGTTAATTGTATCGACTCTTGGTCACTGCCACCCCTTCTATTGTACCAAAGAGTTGGTTAGATGTAAGCGAAATTGGCCTTATTATGAAGGCAACAGTCTCCCGAAAGCTGTCAGTTTAGGACCAAATATGGCTTCTATACACTCTAACTCATGGTCATTACGATCTATTTACATTTCCAGTGTAAAGTCTAATGTAAACCTATAGAAAACAATTGCGTTCATACTTCCATGAACGCATCGAATCACATGATTTTCAGTGACGTTAAGTGACGTCATTCTAAACCATTGTTCTCTACGGGGGTTGATGACGTCAATGCTGCTCCGCTCTTTGTAGGAAAACAGCTTCTAAATGGTTTCAGCTGAATAGTTTGCACTACAAGCATTTTTTCGCCCAGTGATGAGGGTCAAATAATGTAAATATAAAAAATAAACTTAATTGTTCTGCTTTTCATAAAAGTATGAACGACAGTGGGTCGCTAGCAAATGTTACAAGAACCCCTTCGGGGTTCATTTACTTTGCACGCGACCCACTGCGTTCATACTTCCATGAACTGCAGAAAAATAAATTTCATTTCTTAAAACACATCCATGCGACATAGTGCGTTCTTTCACGTCTCAGAACTAGTGACTATTCTCGTGAAAATCTGTGCTATTTTTCTTATCTGTGCCCAAGCATAGGTTGTGGGTGCTCGTTAGAACCGCTCCATTGACAAAGAAGGAAAGAAAGAAAGAAAGAAAGAAAGAAAGAAAGAAAGAAAGAACTACACAAAAATAAGTAAAATGTCTCAAAACTAGTGACTATTCTCGTGAAAATCTGTGCTATTTTTCTTATCTGTGCCCAAGCATAGGTTGTGGGTGCTCGTTAGAACCACCCCATTGACAAAGAAAGAAAGAAAGAAAGAAAGAAAAGAAAGAAAGAAAGAAAGAAAGAAAGAAAGAAAGAAAGAAAGAAAGAAAGAAAGAAAGAAAGAAAGAAAGAAAGAAAGAAAGAAAGATAGAACTACACAAAAATAAGTAAAATTTTTAATGATTATACCGGCTTTACTCACTAAAATGATTTGTAACAAATCTGTAGGGAACTATTCCGTCCGGCCATCGTAGAATATCATCTCTTACAGCTTTTCTCTTTTTTCTACGCTTTCCTCTTGCTGGAGGTGCTGGAATGCTAAGGACAAAGAAAAATAATATACAGATATATAATGGCTGTAAAGTTGCTGAGGGAACATTTAACCCATTTTGCACCAGAAACCCCAAAATGGTTAACTGGCAAACAGTGCAGGCCTAGATCAGACGCCGCAGAACGCGGCGTATGATCAGGGCCAACACTGTTTGTAAAAAGTTAAAGACAGGACTGGACTATTTAAGGGAGCACAGGAAAACCTGAGTCATTCTTTGTCTGACCTCTGAAGGGTTAACATCAAATTCTATTTATCTGATTGGCTGTAAATGGAGACCTACTGTGACATCACAATGATTGACATTTAAATAATAAGTGATTGACAGCTCTGCTATGTTTGAAGCTAACCTTGTTATCTCAAATATGTAACAACAGGCACACTCCATAATTGGTTTCAATAGACAAACAAAACAATTTAGTGATGATTAATATATATATATATATTTTTTATTATTTTTACAATACAAAGAAACAAAATACAAACATATTTCATAAAGGTTAATTGTATAGCATTTTTAGTTCTAATATACCAAAAAAAAAAAAAAATAATAATAATAATAATAAATTAAAGCTTCAAATTTGTTGAAAAATAATTAGTTGACACCATAGAAAACAGCTTCTTCTGATAAATATATAAATAAATAAATAATGTTTGAATGAAAGAATTGATTTTAAATTTGATATAATAGAAAGATTTTTTCCATTCTTCTTCTTGTTTTTCTTCTTATAGAAGAAGAAAAATAAAAAGTAAAATGAATTATAGACAGGCAATCTTAGTAAAATAAATTAAATAAAATTGACACAGCTAAACAAATGATGGAATGGCTGAATGAATAAAACAGAGGTCCAGGCTTATATATTCTAATCTCAGTTTAGCTTTTTTTAAATAAAATATAGACTTTGGGTACGCGTTAGAATGGTCTTAATCAGGCAGTTCTAATGAGCACCCACAATATACTATCAAGTGAGGATATACATTTGTATGGCTTCAATGAGGCAATTCAAACAAGCCCCCACAAAATACTATAGAGTGTTGGTTTGTTTGATTTGATGTTTAACGTCCCCGTCAACACTGTAAAGTAGAAGTAAAACAAAGATCAGGAATCGATACAATTAACTTAATCCACCCATCAAAGACACCAAAGGTCATTTTGGAGACGTTGCTTCCAATTTTGTGGGACTTTTACCGGACACTGAAATGAAATGAACCGGGTCGGTTTCAGCTCTGCGTGCAAGCATCATGCAGCCCATATATTTCTTCAAGCCCAGATGGGCGGGGGCCGATAGAGTGTTGGTACTAGGTCTATTTCTAATGAGTACTAGGACTAGCATTTTACACATACAACTGTTCAATGAGGCGGTTCTAACTATTTTTGGGATATGTGTAAGAACTGTGTTATATCCCAAAATCTTTTTACAGTGAATCATGTTACAGAGAGGTTATTGTGTACAGAGAAAAATATTTCTTCAAAACCTAAATTGACATTCAGATAAAATCGTTTTCTGATTTCAGTCAAGCAATGTTGCGCCGAGAGGGGGCCATGGTGCCATTTGCCTACCTAAAGTCATTGATGGCCCTTTCAACATTAAACATGGGGCCCGGATGACCCTCAGAAATCAACAACGTTGCTTATATTTTATTTACTGAAGCCCCTTTAAAATATAAAATGACCCTTTGGAAAATGTCATAAGGGCCATTGGTGTCCCCCAAGCAATCGAGCCTAGGCACAACACTGGTCAAGTCTGCTATTTTATTTTCTACTACACAAAACAAGATTTCTTTCTATTTAAATGTTAATAAATAAATAAATTTTTGTTTATGAAGCATAATTTATGTCCAGTTTTTTAATGTATTTGTTTGATAAATACATGGACAGCAGCTGATTATCACAGTCAATAATATCCTATAATCCTTATCAGTTTTATAGCCCCTATAGGTAGCCAGCCCACCAAGACCAAGCCACACCTACTTTTATTTGCTGGTAACCTGTACATGTTTAAGCTGGGAACCAGACCCCCCGGCATGAAAATCCTGTCTTTAAGCCATTTTCCAAATTAAATTTAAAAAAAAACACAACCTAACACCCCTTAATTTTGGATTGGACTCCTGGTATATATAAGGAGGAAGCTTCCATTTGGTACAAAAAGGGTTAACCAAACCGAATATCGAGTGCAATGTTGCATTAGGTAGTCCAAAACACCGAGTGGCAAAAGATTTGACTTTTTCAAACATCTAGCAAATAACTGTTTTTCAGCATATAGATATAACAAAGTCGAATTTATTATCTTTTTTTTTTTTTTTTTTGTCGCGTTTTCGGCGATAACTTTTTTTTGGTTTATGATTAATGCATCCAGCGAGAAAGTTGTGCCGGAGAAGCTCCGTTAACTTCTCGTTGAGGACTCAGCCTTCAGAATGGTATACATTTTACTCTAATCAGATGGACTTTTTGCAATTTTTCGATAAAAAAACTAAGTCTAATTCTGTCACTCACACTATCGAAATGTACACAAATCACTAGTCTTGTTGAAACGATGTCTGCCTCGGTAGCTCAGTCGGATGCACGTCCGACTGGTGATCAGGAGGTTCGATACCTGCCGGGATCCGCAACATTCTCACGAAATCTTTTCTACGGTTATTCTCTCCCTTCCGCTGATTCAAGAGAGGCGGTTAACAGTTTTTGCGAAAGAATGTGCACTATACCGGGTAACCGCTTACGTATAAGCCTGTCCAGGAAAAGTGTGGATAGTAAACTGACTGGCTCAAAAATGACCTAAAGAGTGTTGACTGGGCCGTTAAATTCCAATACAAACAAACAAACAATTCTTGAATTGATATCTATATATTGATAAATCCCGTGCAGCCAACGATGCGCCCAACTAAAGGGACGTTATACAAAGCATTGGAGTGTAGACAGTCAAAATCATGAACTACGTGGCTTAAGGCAGCAAACCCTTTGTAGAGACAATACAGATTCTATGTTGTTCAAATATTAAACTACTTTAAACACTTTAAACGTTCAGGATATTTGAAAAACCCTCATAATTTTCCATCAGTCAAGTACTGAACAGACGACAAATCGAAAAACAAACACATCAATGGCAGGACTTATTGAAACAAAATTTGGAACAAAGATAAAATCGCAGAAATCTCCATCTGATTACAGCTTTTCTTAGATACATGTTATTTAGGAACATGAAAAATAGAAGTAAAGGCAATAATCAGGAATCGATACAGTTAATCCACAGCTCCGATCAGAGACGCCAAAGGGTGAGAAACACAAACTTGAAACAACTAGATCCTAATGGAAACATCAATAGCGGAAATGAAACCTTTTGAGAAGTTGGCGGAGCGTGTCCTTTACAAATTTTTCGCTGGATGTGTTGATAAGAAATAAAGAAGCTGTCGAAAAACGCAGAAAAAAGATAAAAACAATCTTCGTTCAGACTATCAAATGGGCGCGTTCATCTATGATCTATATCACTCAGGCGGCGCATTATACGGTTGCAAGTCTTTGTCTCGATTCTCTGTTTTTTCACCGTTGCCTGTCAAAATAGCCAGCCCAACCACTCAATAGTCAAACTTACCGGATGGAAATATAGTTCACTGAGGTTCAAACTGGTTAAAACTCTGCCGGTTTCATAAATTTTAAGTGATGTTACCACAAGTGTGCGTAATTTTGTGTCATATTACATGAACCAGTTTCGTTGTATGTTCTGCATTGAACATATTTTTAATTAGAAAAATGTCCATTTTGGAAAAATGAAAAGGGAGAACTATGATATACAGACGTGTTATCGCAGTCCAGCATAAATGCTGCTGTTGCTGCTGCTGCTGCTAATACTACTGCTGCTGCTGCTAATCCTGCTGCTGCTGCTGCCGCCGATACTACTGCTGATGTTTATAATGCTGCTGCTACATGTAATGCTACTTATGCTGCTGGTGCTGCTTATACTACTGCTGCTGCTGATACTACTGCTGATGCTGTTAATGCTGATGCAACATGTAATGCTACTTATGCTGTTGCTGCTAATACTACTGCTGATGCTGCTGCGGCATGTAATGCTGCTAATGCTGCTGCTGCTGCTGCTAATGCTGCTGGCTGCTGATGCTGATGCTGCTGATGCTAATACTACTGTTGATGCTGCTGCTGCTGCATGTAATGCTGCTTATACTTCTGCCTATGCTGCTAATGCTGCTACATGTACTGCTGCTAATGCTGCTGCTGCTGCTGCTGCTAATGCTGATGCTGATGCTGCTAATTCTGCTGCTACATGTAATGCTGCTTATGCTGCTGCTACTACTGCTGATCCTGCTAATGCTGCTGCCACATGTAATACTGATAATGTTGCTGCTGCTGCTAATGCTGCTTCTGCATGTTATGCTGCTGCTGCTGCATGTAATGCTGCTTATGCTGCTGCTGCCTCTACTGCTGATGCTTCTTATGCTGCTGCTGCATGTTATGATGCTGCTAATGCTGCTGCTGCATGTAATGCTGATAATGTTGCTGCTGCTGCTACATGTAATGCTGCTTATGCTTCTGCTGCTGCTACTACTGCTGATGCTGCTAATTCTGCTGCTGCATGTACTGCTGCTAATGTTGCTGCTGCTGCTAATGCTGCTGCTGCATGTTATGCTGCTGCTAATGCTGATGCTACATGTAATGCTGCTTATGCTGCTGCTACTGATCCTAATACTACTGCTGATGCTGCTAATGCTGCTGTTGCATGTAATGCTGTTAATACTATTGCTGATGCTGCTGCTACATGTAATGCTGCTATTGATGCTGTTGCTAATACTACTGCTGATGCTGCTAGTGATGCTGCTGTTGCTGCTCCTGTTTATACTACTGCTGATGCTGCTAATGCTGCTTCTGCATGTACTGCTGGTAATTCTGCCGCTGCTAAAACTACTGCTGATGCTGCTAATGCTGCTGCTGCTAATACTACTGCTGATGCTGCTAATGCTGCTGCTGTTAATACTAGAGCTGCTGCTGCTGCTGCTGCTGCTGCTGCTGCTAATACTACTGCTGATACTGCTGCTAATACTTATGCTGATGCTGCTGCTGATGCTGCTGCTAATGCTACTGCTAATGGACCGTCCATGCTAATAAACCCTATTGGTTTCATTGGGCGACAGGGCTTGAGATGTCATTTCATCTCAATGTCGGGTAAAAGTCCCACGGAATTGGAAGCAACGTCTCCAAAATGACCTTTACAGTGTTGACGGGGACGTCAAACATTAAATCAAACAAACAAAATGCTACTGCTAATACTGCTGCTATGCTACTGCTAATGCTGCTGCTAATACTACTGCTGCTGCTAATACTACTGCTTATGCTGCTGCTAAGTAGAAGTAAAACAAAGATCAGGAATTGATACAATTAACTTACTCCATCCATAAAAGACACCAAAGGGAAAGAAATACAAACATTAAGCGACCAGACCATAATGGAAACCTAAACAAAGGAAGGCCATATGGACAGTTACTTTCCCACAAAATGGCCATATGGCCATCCAAAATTAAAAGACACAAGTGATACACACAGTAAGTAACAAACAACAACATAAATAAATCGCCACAGAAGAGCCGCCTTGGAACGGTCAGTGGAAGATTTCCACTGGGGGGCTTAAATCGATTTTACGTGGCCACAATCCTCGCCCTTACTTCCGTCGCGAGTTAGACAAATAATTTGTTCAGTCCGCATGAAGGCCTCCTAACTCATCAGTGCAACATCTCCGTGAACACAGAAATCAAAGAACCACAGAGGTGAGACAACGGTGAGGACTCGACAGCAAGAAACCACTGAAATGCTGGAGCAAAAGAAAACCAACAGTTAGACTCCGATGAGCCCGACCAGAGACAGAGCATCAGGCACCAACCGACATTATCTCTTTAATTTTCAATAAGCCTTTACGTTGGAGCCGTCATAGAATCTGAGGCCTGACCCACCGGCGTGCAATTAAAGAGGGAAGCAAAGTTGCCAACCGTGATTGGGTTAACTACCATGCATGCAGTCTGTCGTATAATATCCATGTTGTACCCAATCTTTTTATATCGAAGAATGATTTTACGAAATTGGGTGCTGAAGTCATTGCGGTTATATATTTTTCTGAATTTATATACTAAGTCACCATAAAATTCGGGTTCCGATAGTGAGTGAGTGAGTGTTAGAGTTTTACGTCCCACGAACAGCTAAGGTCATATGGAGACGGGACCTCGGTTTAAAGACTGGTTCCGATAGACCTTGTTGCAGAAGAGATTTAAGTCCAATATTGAATTTTGAAATTAAATCAGAATGGCGTCTATAAAATTTTGAAAAGGCTTTGCGTAGTTTATGGTACCGATAACCCTGATTAAGAAGTTTAGCCGTTAACAATTTATTACGAGTGTTGAAGTCAGTTACATGACTACACACTCTAGCAAATCGAATTAATTGCGAAATATAAACGCCATAGGATGGCGCACGAGGAACATCACCATCCAAAAAAGGAAAATTTACAATCTCAAAATCAAAGTCATCGCGTTTATCATAAATTTTGCACGAAACAAATCCATCTACAATAGATAGATGTAAATCCAAAAACGGGGCCTCGGTATCAGAAGAATTTGCTTTATTTAACTGAAGTTCTAGGGGGTAAATCTGACTGATCAAACCATCAAAATAGGTATTATCAATATTTAATAAATCATCTAAATATCTAGAAGTAGAGCTAAAAGCTTCAATAATTTCAGATTGGTTATCAATGGAAAGCGACAAAATGAAGTCTCTTTCATAACAATACAAGAACAGATCAGCCACATGAGGTGCGCAATTAGTACCCATCGGAATACCCACAATTTGTCTAAATAACTTTGTACCGAATCTAATATAAATATTGTCAAGTAGAAAGGTGAGGGCATCACACACTTTCTGACATGACCAAAGTGTATAATTCTTATGCTCTTTAGAAGTGAAAAATGCATTTCTGACATTACATGCAAGATAGAGAGAATCTTCTCTGTGAAAAGCCCATTCAATTAAATCATTAAGCTTTTCTTTTATAAGATTATGAGGAAGTGTAGTGTAAAGAGTGGAAAAATCGTAGCTAATGCTGCTTCTAATACTGTGGCTAATACTACTGATAATACTGCTAATACTGCTGATAATGCTGCTCATACTACTGCTAATGCTGCTGCTTATACTACTCTGATGCTGCTGCTAATGCTGCTGCTGCTGCTAAGACTGTTGCTAATACTACTGCTAATGCTGCTCAAACTGCTGATGCTGCTGCTTATACTACTGCTAATGCTGCTGCTTATACCACTGCTGATGCTGCTGCTAATGCTGCTGCTAATACTGTGGCTAATACTACTGCTAATGCTGCTAATACTGCTGATGCTGCTGCTTTTAATGCTGATGCTGCTGCTAATGCTACTGCTAATGCTGCTGCAGTTGCGCACATGGTAATGCACTTACTCTTCATTCGTTGGTTGTTCATACAAGTTAAAGAATTGATCTTGTGTTAGCCTCATGTCAAGCTCGGCCAGTACTGTCCCATCATCTGCTAACATTAGGTTCTGGGCCACTGAAATAAAATAACATTTCGTTAATCAATATATTACAATCGAATCTTCCACATAAGTTTGGAGTGGTCCATGTTCAATTATAGGGGTGTCTGGTTGGTTTTGTTTCAAGTAAGTTGTACAAAAATGTATGTTCTATGAGCAAATAGTGTAGACCAAGATCAGACGCCGCAGAATGCGCTGATCAGGGTCTACACTGTTTGCCAACGTCCCCATGCTAGGCATATATGGGTTAATGCAACACACCACTGGCGGCCCCCGCCCATCGGGGCTTGAAGAAATATATTGGCTGCATGATGCTTCCACGCAGAGCTGAAACCGACCCGCACACGATTACTGGTAAACCGTTTAGAGGATCTTAGCCTGCCCAGACAAAGCGGTGCGAGTCGGCCCGTCCATGCTTATAAACCCGATTGGTTTCATTGGGCGACAGGGCTTGAGATGTCATTTCATCTGAATGTCGGGTAAAAGTCCCACAAAATTGGAAGCAACGCCTCAAAAATTACCTTTACAGTGTTGACGGGGACGTTAAACCTCAAATCAAGCAAACAAGCAAAGCAACACACCCATGGGATATAGTTTATACGCCCATGGTCATACTCATCCGACAATAACTCATCGGAAATTTCTCTATCGTTTATGTTTCTTTTTGTTTAGAATGTATATTATTTATACTGATCCCAAAATGGTAAAAACAAATATAGAGAAATAAACATACAAAGAAAGAAATTAGTCCTATTTTGGTTTTTGAGTAACTCAGGTTGTTCACGAGTGTATTTAACACAATTGCTGGCCGTGGACGCGCAAAGGTTAAATAAATAAATGAAATGGCTGCTGAAAGAGGAATCCGTCCCATCACGACCGTTATAATGCCAGAGTGGTCCTACTACGTACCCACAACCCGGAACAACAATGCAAACGGTCCACTACCAATAGGGTGGGTTTTCAGCATAAATAACCGGCATCAATACAGTAATAACATATATAAATCTCCCTCTCCCTCTCCCTAAGAGTGTACTGCAAAGTAGAAGTAAAACAAAGATCAGGAATTGATACAATTAACTTACTCCACCCATAAAAGACACCAAAGGGAAAGAAATACAAACATTAAGCGACCAGACCATAATGGAAACCTAAACAAAGGAAGGCCATAAGGACAGTTACTTTCCCACAAAATGGCCATATGGCCATCCAAAACCAAAAGACACAAGTGATACACACAGTAAGTAACAAACAACAACATAAATAAATCACCACAGAAGAGCCGCCTTGGAACGGTCAGTGGAAGATTTCCACTGGGGGGCTTAAATCGATTTTACATGGCCACAATCCTCGCCCTTACTTCCGTCGCGATTTAGACAAATAATTTGTTCCGTCCGCATTTGCATAATATAAAGCCGAATTTACATAATATAAAGACATACATATTATGGTTCATTTAGCATAGCTTCTCATACGGACCAGTATAGCCAAAAAAATATTCAAACTATTTGATGTGTAGCTCCAGATTATGAAATAGGCAATGATAACTTCGTGATATGTTCTTCTTTCTCAATGAAATGCTGTGGATCCTTGTTCAACATGAAAACACGCCTATACAAATACATCGTAAGATTTATCCCCCAAAAATGAAACTTTTAAGATGAAAAATTGTGATATTTTTCTTATTTCTGCTCCAAAATATAGATTGTCGGCACTGGTTAGAACCGCCTCATCGAAGCGGTTCTAACGAGTACCCACAATCTGTATTTTAGAGCAGAAGTAAGAAAAATAAGGTTTATCCCTATATAACCCCAGTTTTACTTTATAAAAGACGGCCCCGTCCATCGGGGCTTGAAGAAATATATGGGCTGCATGATGCTTCCACGCAGAGCTGAATCCGGCCCGCACACGAGTACTGGTAAACCGCTTAGAGGATCTAAGCCTGCCCAGGCAAACCGGTGCGGGTCGGCCCGTCCATGCTTATAAACCCTATTGGTATCATTGGGCGGCAGGGCTTGAGATGTCATTTCATCTCAATGTCGGGTAAAAGTCCCACAAAATTTTAAGCAACGGCTCCAAAATGACCTTTACAGTGTTGATGGGGACGTTAAACCTCAAATCAAACAAACAAAATCTTTATAAAAGTGGGGTTCAAGGGGGTCAAAATTATATAGGCGTGTTTTTTGTGATGAGAATCGCATCAACGAGGCGATTCTAACACGTATCCACAGCATGCCTTTCTTAAGTGAAGTACAGAGCTTTTTTTTTTAATGACTCAGTTATCCTAAGCTTGTGATTCATCCTAATCTGTAATTATGTTGGTCCTTAATTAGGTTTACACAGTATACAGTGGCGCCCCCGCCCATAGGGGCTTGTAGAAATATATGGGCTGCATGATGCTTCCACGCAGAGCTGAATCCGGCACACACACTAGTACTGGTAAACCGCTTAGAGGATCTAAGCCTTTCCAGAAGCCGCGGTGCGAGGCGGACCGTCCATGCTAATGAACCCTATTAGTTTCATTGGGCGACAGGGCTTGAGATGTCATTTCATCTCAATGTCGGGTTAAAGTCCCACAAAATTGGAAGCAACGTCTCCAAAATGACCTTTACCGTGTTGACGGGGACGTTAAACCGTAAATCAAACAAACAGTATACAGTGTACTATTAACATTTCAATGGCTCAAACATTATTGGGGTCATAAACATGTGTTCGAGATAGAGCGAGTTTGAGCCTCTGAGGGTGAATCATAGCATCAAACCAAGAGGCATAATTGGGATAGTAGCTTTGTTTTCTATAAAATAAAGGTATGTTGAGTACACACAGCTTACCTTTTTAAGATAAAATTAGGCAATCCTACATAAATTATTATAGATACTTGAGTGAGTGTTTGAGTTTTACGTATCACCAACTGCTATGGTCATACGGATACGGGCACTCGGTTCAAAATCTCATCCGAAAGTCTGGAAAAGCCCGGGATCGATCCTGCGAGTCCTGGTTTACAAGGCGAGTAACATGACCACTACACCATGGAGGCTTCTATAGATACAGTGAAATTCTGCTAATTTTAAATAAACATTACGCTTTTAAGAGCATATTTAGAAGGTTTCAGTTACATTTTTCGTTTCGTATTCTACATCCAGTATGCTCTAGTGGGAGATCAACATTGAGACAGTTCGATCTTAAAGACCACGCATGAACAGACCAATAGGTCGTCTCAATATTTGAATTTTACTAGAGCCATGGGAATTATTTTCTAGGGCCTCAAGAACAAATACAAATTTATCATGGTAAACGAGTAATCTGTGTTCGAGCCATTGATGTTACATTTTTGCATCAAATCCTATGAACATACAGTAGAACTTCGATGGCTCGAACACCGATGGCTCGTTTACCATGGATGTGTCGAACCAGTTTTTGAGCCCCTAGCGAAAACCTCTACATAAGAAATAGTGGGGGATAAGTAAGGAGATTTTAGTCCATTATCTTGCCAATGTATGCTGTGTGTACTCATTAGAATCGCCTCGATGAGGCGATTCTAATGAGTACACACATCATTCATAGTCATTATAGAAAACCGAAAAGATGTCTAAAAGTAAGTCGTTATGCCTCTCGACAGAAACCTCAGTGGCTCGAACTACCCCTGTCTCGAACAGATTTTCGAGGTCCAAAGGTGTTCGAGCCATTGAAGTTAGACTGTAGCTGTTTGAAGCTATTCTTGAATGGGCCAGATGTCATGTTCAAACAATAAAAATCCATGTTCAAATCATGAAATTCACTCGCTGTTTGAACATGGGCTTTGAATGTTTGATAAGACAAGATGGGCCTTGCTTTGTTTACGTAACGCTGTCGCCCTGAACGTAGCATTTTAATTTTATGGTGACGTCAGAACTTCATTGCGGAACTGACGGCATTGGTAACAACGTTGTGAACTAGCCGTCATGGTGGTATTTCGCATTTCAAGAATTTATGAGGAGTTTTGGGCTTTTTCGTTGGAATCGAAAGCTATTCAAGAATAACGACCATCCATGTTATTTCATTATATTTACATTTCCAGTGTAAAGTCTAATGTAAACCTATAGAAAACACTTGCGTTCATACGTCCATGAACGCATCGAATCGCATGATTTTCAGTGACGTTAAGTGACGTCATTCTAAACCATTGTTCTCTACGGGAGTTGATGACGTCAACGCTGCTCCGCTCTTTGTAGAAAAAACAGCGTGTAAATGTTTTTCAGCTTTAAAAGTTTGCACTACAAGCGTTTTTTCGCCCAGTGATGAGGGGCAAATAATGTAAATATAAAAAATAAACTTAATTTTTCTGCTTTTCATGAAAGTATGAACGACAGTGGGTCGCTAGCAAAGTTTACATGAACCCCTTCGGGGTTCATTCACTTTGCACGCGACCCACTGCGTTCATACTTCCATGAACTGCAGAAAAATAAATTTCATTTCTTAAGTAAATGACATTTACCTGGTTTGAACAGGAGGCCGGCCTCCTGTTCAAACAGCTTCCTCGAAACCCGGGTATTGTTAATGCATGAAAAACCATGGGTGATCTCCATATTGTTCATCACGAAAACACGCCTATATAATTCTGACCCCCTTGAACCCCACTTTTATATAGTAAAACTGGGGTTTCCGGGGGTATACCTTATTTTTCTTATTTCTGCTCTAAAATATAGATTGTTGGTACTTGTTAGAACCGCCTCGATAAGGCGGTTCTAACGAGTGCCCACAATCTATATTTTGAGCAGAAATAAGAAAAATATCACAATTTTTCTTCTTAAATTTTTCATTTTTTTTTTTTTTTTTTTTTTTGGCGATAAAGGTGACAATGTATTTGTATAGGTGTGTTTGCGTAATGTATACTTACTTCCTATGCCGCCCAGAGTGCGCATTATAATTTGATCTATAGTGAGGTCCGTGTAAAGCTCTGTGCCATTTAAACTGTAAGGATCTATCTGGTACGATTGAAGCTCTTTCTTTAGTACTTGTCCCTTTGTTATACACCATCTTAACATAAACTGAAAGAATGACAAAACATCCTTATGATAACACACCCGTGTGACATATATGTGAGGATCTTACACGAGTAATCATTTCATATGAAACGAGACTTTGGCGAGTTCCATAAATTTCATATAAAATGAACACAAGTGTAAGATTCTGTTTATCATATGACCGCTTTAAATTGGATTTTATTGCATTTGAATTTGACGTTTTTTTCGACAAAAAATATGCATGCCATGGGATTAAGTAACGCCATGACGACGTCCATGTCAACCGGGTTGACATGGACGTCGTCATGGCGTTACTTAATCCCGCCGAATCGTTATTGCACGCGTGGTCATACGATTTTAATTAATTACACGACGTTATCAACCGCTTATCAACTACGTCATATGATAAAGTGCATACTTTCATTTCTCAAAATTGGCTACTTTTCCGAAGAAAATTTGTGATATTTATACTCCGAACATATTTGTTGGTGCTCGTTAGAACCGCTCATTGCGGTTCTAAAGATTACCCACATCCTATGTTTTGGAGCAGAAATCAGACAAAAATAATGTACATCCCCGTAAACCCCCTTTTTCTCCAAATAAAGTGGGGTTTGTTGTGGGGGAGGGGGGGCGTTCAGTTCACGGACATGTTTGCGTGATGTCAAACAATAAATAATGATAAATAGTATATAGTAAACTATGCACAGTTGTTTTTATCCCGCAAATCAAATTTGTGGAAATATAAGAAATAACGGTAATTTATGGATTAACTATGCAAATTAGTTAGATACACTCCGTAACGTTACATATACGACGTCCTTAACGACGTCGCGTTTACTAATGGTGGAATATTGACACTTTTGTAAAACAATCGCGAATAAAATGCGTTTCAAATGTCATATGACAAATAGAATCTTGCATTCGTGTTCATGTATTATTGAATTTATTAAACTTATTAAAGCCTCGCATTTTATCCCTTTTCCCCAACTCGTTTAATAAATTCAATAATACATGGACACTCATGTAAGATCCTCTATGTAATAAATTCGCTAATCCACTAGTTGATTAAATATGCAAAATAGTTAGATACGCCACGTAACGTTGCACGTACCACGTCCTTCACGGCGTCGCGTTTACTTATGGCGGAATGTTGACATTTTTATTTCAAAACCGTGAATAAAATGCGTTTTAAATGTCATATGATAAAAAGAATCTTGCATTCGTGTTCATGCATTTCTAAATTTATTTAATTCGTTCAGGAAAAGGGATAAAATGCTCGGCAAAGCCTCGCATGCTATCCCTTTTCCTCAACTCGTTTAATAAATTTAATAATACACGAACACTCATGTAAGATATAGTAAATACATGGTTAGTGTCTTTAATAATAAAATGTAATCGGTGAGCCTTAGACAATTTTATAGGGGCGAACCGATTATATTTTATTATTAAAGACACTATCCATGTATTTAGTTTATACCGCAATCCAAAACAATCAATGGGTTTTGCAATAATTTAGCAAATTTAAGCAAAAAAAAAGACAGCAGACGGTGTGGCATGTTAAACGACTTTTCAGTGCCATGGCGCGCAAACGTAGTATAACGTGACGTCAACTAGTGCAAAGTATCTGATGTCACCGCGCCACAAAGACGCAGGAAACAACATGGAGGCTCGAATAAAAGTTTCTCAGCGCTTTACTTTCTGTATGAAAATCTGCAAATAAATAGTTTCATTTAGCTTTAAAAAATATTTTCGAGGTTGAGACGCAACTGCAGTAGTAGTGCATGCGCAGTAATTCCAACGGGTTATTAAAACCAGGAAAAGCCGAGAAGGTAAGAATTTAGCTGAAATTTCTGAAATTCTGTTTAAATAAATATTGCAAGGATTTAACTTGCAGTTTCGTTATTGTCCCATGTATGAAAGTTTGCATGTTACTGTTTAAACTTGTAAAATAGGGTCCTGAAAAGTAGGTCAGGTCTATAAACGGTCACTAGACGTATTATAGGTCAGTAGAATGTATTATAGGTCACTACCGATTATAGCGTGCAGTTATTCGACCCCCTTTATTAGATTACTAGAATGCCTGATTGCGGTATAAACTCTATTTATTTAACGTTTGTTGAAGCACAGACAACATTTGGGTGCGACCTTTGCCCGTAACCCAATGTTGTACATACCCCAATGAACGTTAAAATTATCTTCACCTTTAAATATATTACAGTCGAACTTCGATGGCTGGAACCCCTTTGGGACCATGAAAATTTGATCGAGACAGCGGTAGTTCGAGCCACCGAGGGTTACTATTAGTGCCATATCTGGAGGTACATGTGTATTGGAGATAACTGTGGGATATTTTTCGGTGTTGTATATTATAAAATGTATGCTGTGTGTGGTCATTAGAGTCGCCTCATCGAGGCGATTCTAATGAGTACACACAGCATACATTTTCACGATAAAGGAAGAAAATCTCCATACATTATCCCTTTATTGTGTTGGGAGAAATTCCCTGCGAACGGGCTCGACTCATTCATGGTAAACGAGCCATCGGGGTTCGAGCCATTGAAGTTCCACTGTACTTCCTCTTTGTGAATGAATTACAATTGCCCCTGCCCATCGGGGCTTGGAGAAATAGATTGGGCTGCATGGTGCTTCCACGCAGAGCTGAAACCGACAGCACATGAGTACTGGTAAACCACTTAGAAGATCTAAGCCTGCCCAAGCAAAGTGATGAGAGTTTGACCTCCATGCATATAAACGCAATTGGTTTCATTGGACGGCAGGGCTTGAGATGTCTTTTTAACTCACTCAGTGTCTGGTAAAAGTCCCACAAAACTGGAAGCAACGTCTCCAGAATTACCAAAATAGTGTTGATGCGGACGTAAAACCGCAATTCAAACAAAAGCATTCTAATACTTTGATTTACTGGTAATTTTTTGTTTGTTCTAACGTGTACCCACGATCTATGTTTTGAGCAGAAATATTAAACATATCACAATTTTCATCTGAAAATTTTTGTTTTTGGCGATAAAATTTACCATGTATTTGAATAGGCGTGTTTTCGTAATGCCTCCGTGGACGATGAAAAGTCCGGGGTACTCAAATAGAGAATACCAGTGTCTTTTGATATCAAGTTTATCAGGCAAGGCTTCGAGAACGCTTGTAGAAGCCGAGCCTGATAAACTTGATATCAAATGACATGAATCTGGTATTCTATTTATCAGTTTATCCCCTTGTACACTCTTAAATTAGCAAACAACGATCAGTTATTGATGGTCCTCAGTGCGTCACAGCATTCTGGCGGTCGATATATTTAGTATCAGCTAACCATATTTTTCCAATGATGTTTTTTATTTTATTTATTTTTTTTTTTTTTTCATGTAATTTTTCCATTTTTCTCAGTAGCAATAACATTTTTGTCACTTTTTCAGTGGTCCGGTTCATTCATAAAAGTACAATGTCATGTTGACGTGATAAAGCTCACTTGACCTGAGATAGCATATCTTTATCAGATCAATGCTTTGCAATGCAATATATATGGGGGTAACTGATAATATTGAATACAGGCATAATGAGGCATACTGTTTCTATCTTCGTTATGTTTTATATACTCGTTATAATCGCCTCAAATTGATAGGTACATACATGTTTAAATTATGTTATGTTTACTCAATAGAAACGCCCCATTGGGTTCACACAGCAAACATATTGTAGGATAAAGTGAGAAATGCAAAGCTCCCAAAATTATCCAAAATACATATATATAGGAACCTCAATGTATTTTCACGATTGTTTATCAATCAACAAACGTTACTAATTACAGAAGCTTCCCGTCTGCTGTTGTCCACGTGACTATCGCTGGGATTGGCAAAATCGCTTCTTCCTGTGACGTAAGAGTGCTGTGTAAAACGTAAAATCGGACTGCGCTCGTTTACTGGGGCATTGGTAAACAGTGTAGACCCAGATCAGACGCTACACAACGCGGCGTCTGATCAGGTTCTTCACATTTTGGTTAAAATACTGGCATTTAAGGGTTAAACAAATCAGTTTATGTGAATGGGAAAACCTTCAGGGGAGGCAACTCTTGCCAAAGTATTTTTGTCTCTCATGTCAATAAAGGTCAACTCTTAAGGTAAAGAATTTGCTCCTTTAGACCCCCTTTTTAGTGGGACAGGGCTTATGGCAAAGCAAACAGGAAGTGCCAAAAGTTGTTTCCCTTTGATAAATGGCGGAAAATCTGCCAGATGTTTCCATTCTCCTTAAAGCACAGTTACACTTAGAGACAATCGACCTACCAGTGTTGTCAGTGTTTTGATTACACTGTAGTTCAATGACTCCCAGCGGGCACATGACGTATTTGGGACGTCACATCAACGTCGATACAACGTCATGAAGATTATGCAACGTCACATCTACATCGGTGCAACGGCGTTAATTTGACGTTGCTCTAGCGACGTGTGTCTGCTTAGCTGCTTCTGTTCTACTTTATTATTAGAATGATGTAAACCCGTATTCCCCATGTTTCCTATTGTCTGAATTCAGATTTTACGTCCCCGTGAACACTATTTAGGTCATTCTGGAGACGTTGCTTCCGATTTTGTGGGAGATTTACCGGACCTTGAAATAAATGACATCTCAAGCCCTGTCGCCAGGTTTTATAACGAGGTAAGTTCCAACACGCATCACGTTGTCTGGGCAGGCTAACACCTTCTCAATTGTTTACCAGTACTCATGTGCGGTCGGTATCATCTCTGAGTGGTAGCACTATGCAGCAAAGTATATTTCTTCAAGCCCCGATGGGCGGGGACGTACTATTCCTCATTTGAGTCCCGCCCCAAGAAAACTTGCCCTCGGGGTCTGCGACCAGGTTAGACACGAGCCTACCTGCACAGCTACACAGATTAGCAAGGGTTTCGAACTTTTACAATATGTTCTATAAAAGGGTTATCCTTTGGAAGCAAGGAATACACCATAGAACTGGAAAGTATGAAGTATGCATGTTTTCTGGGCCAGACTAGCTAGTTTCGGCCAATTAGGCCTCATCAGTGACTCTTAAGTATTCTCGAAATTCCACAATGGAATCAATGATCCCAAAGGACAAGAAAATATAAACTACACTATAATGTAGGACAGGGAGATTTTTTACGGCCGCGACATATTCCCAGACACCAGCTGTGGTGACGTTAAATATGTATTATAAAAGGGTTATCCTTTGGAAGCAAGGAATACACCACAGAACTGAAAAATATGAAGTGTGCATGTTTTCTGGGCCAGACTAGCTAGTTTAGGCCAATTAGGCCTCATTAGTGACCCTCAAGTATTTTTGAAATTCCACAATGGAATCAATGATCCCAAAGGACAAGAAAATATAAACTACACTATGTTGTAGGGGCACTAAGGGCATTGTATTATCCCACAGGCGAACCTTTTGATACTGCTGAGATTGTCGATGCGCAGGCTGATTAGGAAAACATGGCCGTGTGAAATAATGGCGTCAAACATGGTGTCAGAAATGACACGTTTTAGGTAAAAATAATATTTTTCTTATTTCTACTTTTCCGCCTCCGCCTATCGGGCTCGAAAAAAATAGATACGCTGCATGATGCTTCCACGCAGAGCTGAATCCAACCGCACACGAGTACTGGTAAACCGCTTAGAAGACCTAAGCCTGCCCAGGTAAAGCGGTGCGAGTCTATGCTTAAAAACCCAATTGGTTTCATTGGGTGACAGGGCGTGAGAAGTCATTTCATCTCAATGTCGGGTAAAAGTCCCACAAAATTGGGAGCAACGTCTCCAAAATGACCTATACAGTGTTAACGTGGACGTTAAACCTCAAATCAAACAAAAAATATATTCCTGCTTGGGTGCTCGTTAGAACCGCCTCAATGTGTGGCGCATACAAGTCAAATGGCGCAGTGTCTGACAGGATATCGCCAAGGTTCATGTAAGCATGTGGTAACAAAATTGTCTATGATAGATATTTTGTTCTGTTCTCCCCGTGCGTCCGTGCGTGCGGGTGTGTGTGGCTGCGTGCGTGCGTGCATGAAGGTGTTTTGGTTTTGTTTTGATGTTTTGCATTCGTTTTATTTCATTTTTAACTCACCTGAGCACTATGAGCTCATGGTGAGCTATTGTGATCGGTCAAGGTCCGTCGTCCGTCGTGCGTCGTCCGTCGTGTGTCGTTCGGGGTGAACAATTTGCTTTATATGCTAACACCTCCTAAACACTTAGGCCAATTTCAGTCAAACTTCACAGGGATGTTGCTTGGGTGACCCTCTACCAAAATAGCTAAAACGATCCCGCTCCGATTAACAATATTGCCGCCAGAGCTAAAAATAGAAAAAAAATGACAATCACTCCTATACCTTTTGGCCAATTTGATTCAAACTTCATAGGAATGATGCCTAGGTGGCTCCCTACCACAATTGCTAAAATCGTTTCACTTCGATAAACAAGGTAGCCGCCAGCGCTAAAAATAAAAAAAAATCTTTAAACGACAACTTCTGATGTATCCTTGGGCCAAATTATTTCAAACGTCATAGAAATGATGCTTAGGTAACCCTCTACTAAAATAACAAAAATGGTTCTAATCCTATGAGCAACATGACCACCAGAGTTTAAAATAGCAAAACGTCGTAAATTTGCTTTAAACGCAAACTCCTCCTAAACCCTTGGGCCAATTTGATTCAAACTTCTCAGGAATGTTGCCTACGTGACTCCCTATCAAAATAGCTTAAATAGTTTCACACTGGCGAGCAAGATGGCTGCCATAGCGCAAAATAGACAAAATCTTCAAATGACAACTCTTCCTGTACCCTTGGGTCTATTTCATTAAAACTTCGTATGAATGTTGCATAGATGACCCTCTACCATAATAGCTAAAATGATCCCGCTCCGATGAACAATATTGCCGCCAGAGCTAAAAACAGAAAAACATTGACAATTCGCTTCAAACGCGAACCGCTCCTAAACCCTTGGGTCAAATTGATTCAAACTTAATAGGAATGTTGCCTAGATGGCACCCTACCAAAATAGCTACATTTGTTATATCGTAACGCTCTGACGAACAAGATGGCTGCCAGAGCTAAAAATAGAATGTACAAGAGACAGTGACATTTAGGTGAGCGAAACAGTGCCCACTGGGCCCTCTTGTTGTATTGTTTTTGTTTGTTTGATTCTTTGTTTGTGCGTGTTCTGTTTGTGTGTTTGTTCGATTGGTTGTTTTGTTTTGTTTTGTTTTACATATTTGTTTACAACCGATCCTGACCCGGACATACACTTCAACATACATACATACACAGGTTATGATGACAAACTCTAATTTCCGATCAGGAAGGATGCTCTGGAGCACTGTATCATTGTGATAGGTTATCATTTGATATTTGAATGAATCATTTTTTCTCCTGTGTGTCATCCTCTTAATACGGGGCATGATGCAAAATAACCCAGGGTGTAGAATAACATCTCTCCAAACCCCGATATGTTTTCCGATGACCATCACGGAAAGACACCTATATAATTCCACTTTAATATGAGCCCCGCCAAGCGAATTTGTGTCTTCGAGCATTCCGTCATGACAAATTTTAACTGCGCATGCCCAGCAATTCAGAGGGGCCAGGGATATGGCTTTCTGTCTGAAGGTTCCTCTTGATTCACTGCTTGTATGAGCGAGCAGCGAAGGTTCTGGCGAGACTGCGCGGATGCGCAGACTCGCCTGAACCTTCGCTGCTCGCCTAGGCGATAAGTACCAAAATCGCTTGACGGGGCCCAATTTATTAGTAAAACCGGTGTTTAAAGGGGTAAACCTATATGTTTTATTTCTGCTCTAAAATATAGATTATGTGTACTCGTTAGAACCGCCCCGATGAGGCGGTTCTTAAGTGAATCCACAATCTATATTTTGAGCACGAATAAGAAAAATATCACATTTTTTCATCTAAAAATTGGCGTATATGGCGGTAAAATTTACAATGTATTTGTATAGGCGTGTTTTCGTAATGTATTCATGATATAATTTCTTATTTGTGCTGCAAACATACATGAAGTACCCGTTAGAACGATTTATAACGAGTAGCCATAATCTATGATTTGAGCAGGAAAAGAAAAGAAATATGGGCCCCGTCAAGCGATTTTGGTACTTATCGCCTATGCGAGCAGCGAAGGTTCAGGCGAGCCTGCGCATCCGCGCAGTCTCGCCAGAACCTTCGCTGTTCGCTCATACAAGCAGTGAATCAAGAGGAACCTTCAGGCAGAAAGCCATATCCCTGGCCCCTCTGAATGGCTGGGCATGCGCAGTTAAAATTTGTCATGACGGAATCCTCGAAGACACAAATTCGCTTGGCGGGGCTCATATGATAATATACCTTTGTCAAAAGTATTTTTATATAGCCAAAGGGCTTGCAAGCTGTACAGCACTTTGTTCAACCATCACGTTAACAAGTGCGCGTAATGAACATCAATGTAAACCCAGCTTTATTCAGAGAAAATTGGGGTTTACAAGGGTAAACATCATTTTTCTTATTTCTGTTCCAAGACACAGATTTGGGTTATTCGTTAGAACCGCCTCAATGAGACGGTTCTAACAAGTTTCCAAACTTATGCCTGGAGTATTAATATGAAAACTATAACTTCGCAATCATCCAGTCATAATGGAGAGAACCATAGTTTATTTTGGCACCACTTGATGATGATAATAATAATAATAATAATAATAATAATAATAATAATAAAAATAGTTCGTCGGCCATTACTGACAATGACCAAACTTAATCATTGACACTTTGTAATTAATATATCATTATGTAAATTATTCTTTATTCAGTCTTGTTTTGTTTTTTTTTTTTTTTTTCGACTCGCACCGCTTTTCCTGGGCAGGCTTAGACCCTCTAAGCGGTTTACCCGTACTCGTGTGACGGGTCGGATTCAGCTCTGCATGGAAGCATCATGCAGCCTATCTATTACTTCAAGCCCCGATGGGCGGGGGGGGGGGGGGGGGGGGCAAGTTACGTTAAAACACTATCTCTACTTTCATGAATTAGAACAGTGACCTATAAAATACATATAAAGCGGTCCTAAAACTTCATACTGATGCCTCAAAATCTGTTTTCTAAGATGGCTGATGAGACCGATTCTAGCTCTGAATTGTCTGCTGCAAATAGAGCAACAAAGGCTAGAAGGAAGACAACTCTTTTGGTGATGTCTTAGCTCTGGTTTGCGCTGTGCGCGATTCTGCTCAGCTTGACTGTTTCTTTTTGCCTCGTATTCACTGGCACCCCTTCTGATGAGACCTCGCCACTTTGCTCTGTCCTGTGCAATTGTTCTCACGACTCTAATGGAATGTTGAAGACCCTGAGGCTTGGCGCTACTTCTGACCGCCTTTGGCACGTTTGCCCATTTCTACGGCCCCCGCCCATAGGGGCTTGTAGAAATATATGGGCTGCATGATGCTTCCACGCAGAGCTGAATCTGGCCCGCACACTAGTACTGGTAAACCGCTTAGAGGATCTAAGCCTGTCCAGGAACCGCGGTGCGAGGCGGACCGTCCATGCTAATAAACCCTATTGGTTTCATTGGGCCACAGGGCTTGAGATGTCATTTCATCTCAATGTCGGGTAAAAGTCCCACAAAATTGGAAGCAACGTCTCCAAAATGACCTTTACAGTGTTGACGGGGACGTTAAACCTCAAATCAAACCAAAAATTGCCCATTTCTAGTTCACCAGAGAGAATTTTCTTTGGCGAACGTTCCTCAGGCATTCTGGTAACATGGCCTGTCCGTCTTAACTGTGCTAATGTCACTGCATCCATGATGTCGTGTTGCGAGTTGGCAGACGGAAGACTGTGTTGGTGATTAGCAGTTCATGCTCTGCACACTTTCTCAGAAGGAGGAGGCCTTTGCAACTGCTCTTTCCTACTCCTTCATTCCCAGTCACTCATTCCCAAGTTTGGTGGTCTGCGCCCATTCTAGCATTGAAGTATCCCAGGATAATGAGTTTGTCTCCCCGGAGTGTAGCAGAAATCACAGAGTCCAAATCATCATAGAACTTGTCTTTGACCTCAACTGGGTTGGTCATTGTGTGTGCGTAGGCTCTTACAATATTTGCAAGCCTCTTATCAGATGAGGGTAGTCTCAGTGTCATCAGGCGGTCGTCTATCCCTTTGGGAAGTCTGACACAGCTTGCTGACAAGGTGTGATTTCGTGGCGAAGCCTTCTTCTGCTTCCCGCCGCGCTTCTTTTTTGCTTCCACTCCAGAAGAAAGTGTAGCCAGCACCAACTATATGACGTCGCCTGAGATAACTAAAAAGTTAGTTCCTTTTTCTTTTTTCCTTATTCAACTAAGAAACAGAAAAAAGATTAATGCTATTGAGAGTCTTTACATACAGAAATGTGCCTTATGGCATGTTCAGATAGTGCGTTTTTGGAAGGCGAAATGAAAAATTGACATTTCATGTGGGTGAAACGACAAAAAAGAGTTATGTCAAGATCGAAAGTCAGAGTAATACTAGCGGTACTGCAACCCAAGAAACTATGACGATACAGCGTCATGAAAATGGAATAAGAAAAAAGGAATAAAGAAATAGGATTAAGGAAAAAGGAAAATGAAAACAGAAATAGGAACTAACTTTATGGTCATTCGCGTGAGTCAATTCATTCATTGATGTATTAACAAATTACGTCCCAATGGTGAATCATAGGTTTTTTTCTGTAAATGCACCGAGAATGTAAATATTATTACATGCATTTTAACTAAGAACACATCCCTTTTAAGCCAACAAAATAAACAGTGGCACGACGGCACATATCCCTGTTAGGCAAGCACTCAACATGACAGACCATGGTTGCTTACAACAGGTGCTTGCTTGTTGGAGGTAGATTTCTACTTATTTACCAGTTGAAGGATCTGAGAATTGGATAACGTCATGTCATAAAATGTATGACTACACCTGTAAAAACACATGGTTGCTGGCGCGGAGCGTCCTGGTGCCGCTCGTGATACCCAGCATGTTATAACACCCTTTGTCGCTTGTCGTGTCCCAAGTAATGACTTCCGGGATATAACTCCACTTCACGGAAAATTCTAACTAAAGTTATGCTACAATGTGCAAAGACTCAGATCAGCCCATGCAGCCATACATTCCTATTAATTTAACAGCTATCTCTAAGTGGAACTTGCAAAGCACAGCCTGACAAGAAGGCCGCTGGTCTTTTTCGCAACAGCCGATCATAAGCGTCAGATTGGGCTTAGGTCGTTAGATCTCCTTGCCCTACTTCATAGTGCAGTTTATATTTTCTTGTCCTTTGGGATCATTGATTCCATTGTGGAATTTTGAAAATATTTGAGGGTCACTGATGGGGCCTAATTGGCCGAAACTAGCTGGTCTGGCCCAGAAACCTGTACACTTCATATTTTCCCGTTCTGTGGTTTATTCCTTGCTTCTATATATATAAAGGATAACCCTTTCAGAGAACATATTTTATGACGTGTACTCCACGCCAATACATCAGTTGAATACCCATGTTGGCCATTTCTATATGCACTGGTAGGAGCCTCCGTGGTGCAGTGGTTACGCTACTCGCCTTGTAAACCAGGGATCGCAGGATCGATCCTAGGCTTCTCCAGACTTTCGGATGAGTCTTTAAACCGAGGTCCCGTCTCCGTATGACCTTAGCTGTTGGTGGGACGTAAAACTCAAACACTCACTCACTCTATATGCACTGGCCATTCGCAAAAGCTGATCACAGTTTGTGTTATTACATTATTTGTACTATTTTACCCAGAAACACAGAACTGCAGAACCACCGAAGTTATATTTGATGCACACACGAGGGTCTTTACATATAACCTGATCTTACCCAGTTACTAGAAGCCTCTGTGGTGCAGTGGTTACGCTACTCGCCTTGTAAACCAGGGATCGCAGGATCTATCCCGGGCTTCTCCAGACTTTCGGATGAGTCTTTAAATCGAGGTCCCGTCTCCGTATGACCTTAGCTGTTGGTGGGACGTAAAACTCAAACACTCACTCACTCACTCACCATTTTACATAAACAGCTGGGTATGTGGAAGGAAAGATATGATTCTGCTCCGGAAGACTTTCTTGAAAGTATTGGGGACGAATCTTGGATCCATCACTATGATCCCTAGACTAAACAGCAGAGGAAAATGGCCTGGTCTCGGTTCATCACGTCCAAAGAAATTCAAGACTCACATCACGTGAACAAGTTCGTGAAATGAAGACCCCCTAAACCCCACTTCATATGGAGAAAACTGGGGTTTATGGGGGTATACATTATTTTTCTTATTTTTGCTCAAAGACATATGTTGTGGGTACTCGTTAGAACCGCCTCAATGAGGCGGTTCTAACGAGCACCCACAACCTATGATCTAAGCCTGTCCAGGAACCGAGGTGCGTGGCGGACCGTCCATGCTTATAAACCCTATTGGTTTCATTGGGCGACAGGGCTTGAGATGTCATTTCGTCTCAACGTCGGGTAAAAGTCCTACAAAATTGGAAGCAACGTCTCCAAAATGACCTTTACAGTGTTGACGGGGACGTTAAACCTCAAATCAACCAACCAACCAACCGAAAAGGCGTGGGAAAATTACAAAAGGTATACTGTTGCAACATAACAATGCTACAGTCCATACTTGCAAAGTTTCTGTGAACACAATGAAGCGGAACGGTTTCAAACCCTTACCACCATTCGCCCTATTCTCCTGATCTGGCACCCAGTGCTTAATTTTTGTTTTCGAACTTGAAGAAAGAATTGCGTGGACGTCACTTCCGGTCAGATGAAGAGCTTAATGCAGCGGTTGAAGGATGGATTGATTTTGAAGACCCTGAGGTCTACAAGAATGGACTTTCAGCCTTGGAATATCGATGGAGGAAGTACTTATTGTTGCGGGTTGGCTATGTCAGGGTGAACAATCTACGTCAGAGCCGTGACGGCATAACCATTCTTAGGTTTGCCGGCGTTTACTACACAAAAGGCATCTGTCACAACAAATAGGCGCAGTCGGTGCATTAGGTCATAAAAGAATCAAACATACTAAAATCTGTCCCAGAAATGAGGCATTTTGTTTAAATAATTCGACACAAGCTGATTTGGCAATGATGTCGGAACTATCATTGTTTACAGCGCCGAATCAAATCTTGTGACGAAACTATCGAAGCATTTTCAATGTTTCTAGGTGGAATTAGCTTACTGGTGGGATACAAATATTGTTCGTTACCAGCTGAAGTATGTTATCTGAAGACTCGTAATGTACAAATCTAGTTTGAAGCATTTTATTTACCTTATTTACACCAATATGGCCGCTTCTGAAATGGGTACGACATCTCTACTATGACGTAGGTGAATACCCATGTATGTGGAAAAAGAAAAAGTCAAGCGTGACTCTACGTAGGTAAGGCCAGATACGTATTGAACAACCCTCATATAAGGAAATTATTGTGCAATTTCAGGGACCATTTGTTCAGAACTAACTACGTCGTTTGTTAACGCATCGTTAAAACTATGGCAAATAGACCAATACTTTTGCAGAAAAAAATGTGAGCAGTAGCTGCTCACAGTTTATTCTGTAAATATACCAGGGGCCAGTTGTTCAAAACATCGTTAGCTTAACGAGCTCGTTAGTGGTCATATTGTTAACTCTTGTAGCAAGTGCAATATCAAACATTGTGGTATTTTTGCTGAAAACATTTCAGCAGCTTTTGCATCCGCAAAATCTGCTCACATTTTTCAGCAAAAATTTAAGCATATTTGCCATATTTAATGATCAAAGTTTAAACGATACGTTAACTAACGACATCGTTAGTTTTGAACAACTGGCCCCAGAGTATTAGATATTGTACTTACTTGAACAGTTAACGATTTGGCAACTAACGAGCTTGTTAAGCTAAGCATGCTTTGAACATCTGGGCCCGGAAGAATAATAACATGTTCTTATGGGTGTTTATTCTCATAAGTAACTGGCGCTTTTGCAACAGAACCCACTTTTTAACAACTCTATGTCAACTGACCTCCTAACCGTGGATAATTCCTCCAAAAAGCAATGGTACATGTAAAGCCTACAGTGAAATTTCGCTATTAAGACTAGCTAAACTTCTTTTATAATATACCTAAAAGGTTTCCGGCCTTCTTTCGTTGTGTTTTCTTTGCCCAGACACCACCTTTGGGTCTTTGAAAAGTGGTCTTAAATATGGGCCCCCGTGACCTAGTGGACAAGAGCGCCGTCTTATAATCGTTAGGTTTCTTATTCCTGCTCCTGAGTTCGAGCCTTTACGAAAACACGCCTATACAAATAAATTGTGGATTTTACCGCCTAAATAACAAAAATTTTAGATGAAAAAAAAACATGTGATATTTTTCTTATTTCTGCTCAGAACATAGATTGTGGGTACTCGTTGGAACCACCTCGCCGAGGTGGTTGCAACGCGTACCCACAATGTATGTTTTGAAGGCATTTATTCTTGATAATTGACTATCAATTCATTACATAATATTATATAGCCCTCAGTGCTTACTGAAGAGAAGTTCTCTGTGTTCAACAGGTAAGTGGCAAATAAATAGTTTACTATCTGTTGACTAGAGTGTGCCTTATTTATTTTCCCCTTAGGGGATTCAACAAGAGCTACCAATCACCCTATTAAGTGCTGCCTTTGATCTGCTACAGACAGTATATCACAAGGGACAATAAAACTATTATGAACACACGGTGTGTCCTACTGTTGCAAGAATGAATGTCTTTAAGCAGAAATAAGAAAAAATAATGTATACCCCTGAAAACGCTATTTTTTACAGTATAAACGTGTGGGGTTCAGGGTGTCAAAATTATATAGGCGTGTATTCGTGATGCATTGCTCGGGTCATATGTGATACGCCAAGTTCTGCAGCAGCAGAAAGTCAATATTTTGCTGTTTTTTTTTTTTTTTTGTTATTGTTTTTTTTTTCTCTAATTACTCCGTTCTTTTGTCCATCAAAAATTAACTCGAAATAAGTGAAACAATCTTAAAAGGGCCGTAAATTCAAACCCAAAACAAAAGCATGTTCCAAATCAAAGAACATTTTCGGCGCTTACCTGTACAATAATTCCTAGAACTACCTTATATTTTGGTTCCATTCTACAAAGAAATGTTTAGAAACACTGCAGGTTGTTAAACCACTACAAATATAGCAGATGAAATAAAACTGAAGTACAAAATAGTTTTACATTGATATATAAACGATAGAAGTAAGCATCTGTTTTAGAAGTTAATTGCCAAGTCACGTGACTGCACTTGACCCAAACAGCTTTCGGAAGGAAATCAAAATTAGTGATTATGTGGCTTAGCAAACTGATTGAAAAGTCATTATTAAGCCACAATAAAACGTTACTTTTGTTCCAGGATAGGCTACCAGTACACGACTTTCTGGTTAAACCACTCCAAGCATTACGATAACACACCCGTGCGACATAGTGCATATTTCTCATCTCCAAAATGGCTACTTTCCGGATATTTTTCTTAAAAATACTGCCAACTAGGTCGTGGGTGCTCGTTAGAACCGCCTCATCATTACGAAAATACGCCTTTACAAATACATTGTAATCCTTACGGACAAAAAAAAACTAAAATTTTCAGATGAAAAATGGTGAGATTTTTTCTTATTTCTGCTCAAAATATAGATTGTGGGTACACGTTAGAACCGCCTCAATGAGGCAGTTCTAACGAGTAGCCACAATCTATATTTTAGAGCAGAAATAAGAAAAATAAGGTATACCTCCGGAAACCCCAGTTTTACTATATAAAAGTGGGGTTCATGGGGGTAAAATTATATAGGCGTGTTTTCGTGATGAAAATGGCTACTGTCCTGATAGTTTTCTTAGAAATATTGCAAACTAGGTCGTGGGTACTTGTTATAATGAGTAAACACACCTATGTCTTGGAGTAAAAATAAGAAAAATAATGTACACCCCGGTAAACCCCGTTTTCCCTATATAAAGTCGGGTATAGTGGGGTGTTCATTTCACGGACTTGTTCACGTGATGGAACGCGACCGCCAAGTTTCATCCTGCTGCCGTTCAGAAATCAAAGCGCTGACGGCACTGATGTGTCGATTGAGTGTAGCATCACGAAACCACGCCTATTTAATGTTGACCCCCTTGAACCCCCGCTTTCATAAGTAAAACTGGGTTTTACAGGAGTAGATCTTATCATTTCTTAATTTCTGCTTTAAAATATCGATTGTGGGTACTCGTTATATTCGCCTCGCTGAGGCGGTTCTAACGTGTGTCCTCAATCTATATTTTGAGCAAATATAAGAAAAAAAAAAACAGATTTTTTTATCTTAAAATTCTTTTTTGTGGGCGGTAAAATTTATCAAGAATTGTATAGGCGCGATTTCGTAATGACTGGGTAAACGGTCCTGAAAGAAGACTTGGACTGCCCCGTTTAACCTTTATATTTCTAGAATTCGAGCAAACTGGGCATACTATAATCAGATGTGTCTGGTCTAGGTCTACACTATTTGATTATTTCTTATCACATGAGCTCGTTCCATGTTTTACTGATGGTCATCTTTATACAGCATTCTGATGTCACAATGCACAACGCCTCGGGCCAATGCAGCAGACCTTGGACCTGTACCTGGGCCAATGCGAAATTAATTGATTAATAACATTATATTAATAATTGTAAATATGATGACATATCGCGACCTTATCTAAATGCTTCTGGAGCAAAAGTCATCATTAGATAGGGCGTAGACAACACCAAACACAACGTATTGTTCATCTTCCTTTATCTATTACGACACGAGTAGGAGCGTGGTAGCTCAGTGGTTAATGCACTTGCCTATGATGCTAGAATCCCCCGGATCGATGCCCGGCAGCGGTAATAAAATTGCTGTGTCCGAACATGCTCACATGACATCATTTGCAGGGATGAATGCCACAAAGTGCATCGTCCTTGAATCGGGGCGTTGACTGAAGCCCCCTGTGCAAGGAGAACCATTCCCTGTGCAGGTTAAAGTATAGTATTACTGTGCAGGCTTTCATCCTACAAACCTGTATAGTGGGTGAAATGTACACCTGCGAGACATAGTATCAGTAGAAACAAAGACAGAATGCAGACGCATACTATGTGCAGTGGGGTGTTGCGGTATAACCAGAGGTGGAGTATCCTGGGGTAATCAGAGTCCAAACGAGTCGTGTCTTTTCATTAGTCTTCAATAACAAAAGTCATCCTTAAGTTAGTCTGGTTCCGTGGGCGTAGACAATAACTTGCAGGGGAAGTAACTCTGATGTAAGCATAAAATCTGTTTATTTTCTTATCAAGCCCAAAAACCCACCCGACCCCACCCATATTTAAAAAAAAAAAAACATCTTCCGTGCAGGCCCATGGGTTTTACAAGTTTTTAAATGCTCAGCTAAATTCAGCAGTAAATGTGTTTAGTTCATTGGTTCATACATTTTAACCCTTATCTTGCTGAATATCCATTTAAGCCACACCCATTTCTGTCTATATACCAATCAAATTACTTGATGTAATTTATTGCTACAAATTCATAAACTGAATGCCAAACAGTGTAGATCCTGATCAGGTGGCTTCTTCAGAAACCACCTGATCTGGATCAACACTGATTGCAAATATAGGGGTTGTCGTGACCAGCAAGATACGTAAGGGTTAAAATGCCAAGAATAATTTTAAAATTTATGATTTCTTAGCTGATTTGCGCAGTAAACCTGTCGGATTTCTTTGAATTTCAGTACTATAGAGAACATTACAATTTCATGCTCAGTCGAGTTGAGCCTGAAACAAGTTCGATAACCTCTGTGCTAGGTTTATCTATAAATCTTTTAGAAAGGAAATAATTGAGCCGCACCATAAGTAAAGGCCTCTTAACTGACTCCGATTAATGCACAGCAAATAAGCTCGCACAGCCAAATAATAGAAACAGGCAAAGTGATGCTAGTCGGACCGTCTATGCTTATAAAACCTTAAACGATTGGTTTCATTGGGCGGCTGGTTCATCCCAATGTCGGGTAGAAGTCCCATGAAATTGGAAACAGTGTCTCCAAAACCACCTAAATTGTGTTGACGGGGACGTTAACCTCAATTCAAACAAACGCACATGAATTCCATTGACTCTTATCCTGCTGAATAAACGTATTAAGCCCCACCCATTTCTGATTGTAAACCAATCAAAATACTTGATAAAATGATTCATTTAAATGCGCAAACTAATTTACAAACAGTTAAGATCCTTATAGCTATCTTATATATCTGGGGCCAGTTGTCCAAAGCATCGTTAGCTTAACGAGCTCGTTAGTGGTCATATTGTTAAGTGTTCTAGCAAGTTCAATATCTATAAGTTTGGTATTTTTGCTGAAAAAATGTGAGCAGCTTTTGCATCTGCAAAAGCTGCTCACATTTTTTCAGCAAAAATATTAGCATATTTGTCATTATAAATGATCAAAGTTTTAACGATACATTAACTAACGACGTCGTTAGTTTTGAACAACTGGCCCCTGGATGTACAATGTTTACAAAGGTAGAGGTTTTCGTGTTCAGCGGGATAAGGTCTGTTTATATACATATACTGAACGCCGTTGAAAACCCATGCAGATAAAATCGTGTAGGGAATCTGAGGACGGTGGATTCACAGCAATAGAAAAACGCCAGTGTCAAAAATTGGGATCAACCATGGTTTTTTTATGCATTAACATTCGCCGGGTCCCGAGGAAGATGTTTGAACATGAGGCCGCCAGGCTGAATGTTCAAATATCTTCCGAGAGATCCGGTAAATGTTAATGCAATGAAATAACCATGGATGATCGTTGTTCTTGCATAACTTACGATTCCGACAGCAAATTTTGACGAAAATGCCCAAAAGCTCCATATAAACTCTTCAAATGCGACCGGCGAACCAACATGGCGGCCAGTTCAGAATGTTTTTTACAATGACGTTGTTACGCAGTAACCATCTGACGTCATCATATAACCCTAAAACGCTACATTCAGGGCGATAACGTTACGTCGCTCAACGTAACATAAACAAAGCAATGCCCGTCTTGTGATTTCAAAAACTCAGAATCCATGTTCAAACAGCACGCGAATACCATGATTTGAATATGGTTTTTGCTGTTTGAGCACGGCTTTCGGACCATTTGACAATGGCTTCAAACAGCCATATGCATAGATATTTATGCAAGAAATATCATTTTCACCAGATCTGTTGAAAACGCCATTGTGATGACGTCTAAATCAAACACGTACATGTACGTCGGCACAAATGTAAAGCGCTGTGCATGTTTTTTTTTTTTTTTTTTGTTTGATTTGAGGTTTAACGTCCCCGTCAACACTGAAAAGGTCATTTTGGAGACGTTGCTTCCAATTTTATGGGGTTTTTACCCGACCTTGAGATGCGGTCCGCCTCGCACCGCGGTTCCTGGACAGGCTTAGACCCTCTTAGCAGTTTACCAGTACTAGTGTGCGGGCCGAATTCAGCTCTGCGTGGAAGCATCATGCAGTCCATATATTTCTTCAAGCCCCTATGGGCGGGGGCCGACATGGCTTACATTAACAAAATCACTAACGCGTGTTCCCGCCATTTGTTTGGATACACCTCAATAGGCAGACGTCGCTAAGGCAACGTCAAATCAATGTCGGTGCAACGTCATGACGTTGCACCGACGTAGATGTGACGTTGCATTAACGCCATGACGTTGCACCGACGTTCATGTGACATCGCAATTACGGCATGTTCCGCGCGGTACATGGCATAGACATGCAAAGACTGTCGACACAGTAGTCAGGAATCCTGCCAGACCCTAACTCCTGCAGACTGCTCGATTTAACAAGTCTGTGCAATGTGTTCGCGTAATCATGATTTAGACAAAAGAAGGGAATGATGTTTTGTTCACAGACATTTCGTTATATGGTTCAAAAATAAATACATGCAAGTGCGACGCGTTTTCAATGGCGCTGAGTATATATATTGATGTTGTTGTTGGTTTTCATTATTGTTTTTATTTTGATTACTCATTTTGTACTTCTTCTATGAGTACGTTTTCATTAACCAAAAAGAAAAGTCTAGCGTTCAATAAAACATACATTGGCAAGAAGAGCAGATACAGATCAAACATCGCCGAATGCGGCGTCTGCTTGCGGGAGTTTTTGTAAAACGGGAGTTTTTGTAAAACTTTCTACTTTGTATAAATGACATTAACCAGGCACCCTTTAAATTGACAATGGACTGTCCCAAGCTGTTAAGTGGTTGGTTAACGTTTGCACTCATTATATACCGGCTCTTTAATTGGTGTAAGACTCATAAATAAACGGACAGACATGCCTGGACAACAAGCGCGAGTTCAACAATGTGGCTGCTCATTGGGCACCGAGCCGGCCTCTGTAGCTCAGTCGGATGCGCGTCTGGCTGGTGATCAGGAGGACGCGGGTTCGATACCTGCCGGGGTCGGCAACAGTATTTATGTGACACTAATTAGTTGCTACTGTTCATTGATACATCGAATTCACAAACAGTGAAAATAAAAATAAACAATTTCGTATCTTCACTGTTTGCTTCGGTTTCACTGAGAAATCAATCTCTATATTTCATTCCTCAAAATAAGACTAAGAGTGATTCAAGCCCCTATGCCTACGGAACATTTTTCCGGGTGGACAACCGATGATTGTATTAATCGATACACTTCAATAAACACATCCGAATTGATAAATTGTGTGGTTTGTTTGATTTGAGGTTTAACGTCCCGTCAATACTGTATAGGTCATTTTGGAATTTTGGAGGACTTTTAACCAACGTAAAGATGAAATGACATCTCAAGCCCTGCTGCCCAATGAATTCAATAGGGTTTATAAGCATGGACGGTCCGACTCGCACCGCTTTGCCTGGGCAGGCTTAGATCCTCACAATCGGTTTACCAGTACTCTTGTTTCCGCTCTGGGTGGAAGCATCATGCAGCCCATCTATTTCTTCAAGCCCCGAAGGGCGGGGGCCGCTGAATTGATAAAGGGCCTACTCTTAAAAGAACGAGAAATGCATTATTAAGGAGTTGTCTCTCCTTAACTTTTGTTAACTTGATGGTACATGAACAGTTGGATATATACGGTATAAAATGTGTTTTATGCAACAGGGTCACAAAGTACAGTTCGTGCAAACGGCCTCTTTCCTGTTTGTTGGTGCAAGGGATAGTATATCCGGGTTCTCATTTTATTTATTTTTATTTCTATTTTATCTTTTATTTGTTTATTTTCTGTTTTTGATTTGCATGAATAGTCCGAGAGAGGCTTTGTGGACATAAAACTAATTTGATGTTTTTTCTTTTTTATAGTTTTACGGCCCTTTCAAGATTATTTCACTTATATCGAGACGATCGTTAATCAGAGGTGCGTGCAGGCGAAAACCGGAGTACCCGGAGAATAACGACCTGACCTTCTGTTGCAGAATTTGGCGTCACACATGTGACCCGAGCCAGGCTCGAACTTGAGCCATATATGACTGTAAAGTAGTTCAGATCACAAGTGCGTAGCGCTAATTATTATTATTATTATTATTATTATTATTATTATTAGAACTGTGTTATCTTTTATTTATTTATTTTTTTATTTATTTATTTATTTTATTGACTTGGTCTTTCGATTGTGTCTTTGTGTCTTTATTTGCCAGAACATTACTGTAAAACATACCTTCACTTGTTCGAACGTATCTGATGCGAAAAAAACGATCTACCAGGAAACGTACATGACATAAAGCGTCATTCTAATGCCCTTGCGTATGTAACGCGACGTCTGATTGGATAACGTCAAACATTTGCGACAGTATATTTATGGGATAACTGTATTCAAAATTGTGATTTGGGGAGGTAAATGGGAGGTTTTACGGTCGGAAATTTCGTTTTACGGCGACGCGTCAGCGGAGCCGTAAAACGTAATTTGCGACCGTAAAACCGGCGATTTACCTCCCAAAATCACGATTTTGGAAAACAGTTATCCCTATTCCAATGCACTTAATGGTTGTTTTGTTAAAAACTGTGCTGTTTTGCACAAAACGGCTACCGCTGTAAGCTGCGTAAAACCAAATGTCAGCCAATGAAAAGCAACGTTACGCGGTGACGTCGGATTTCCGACAGTATATCGCAGAATGTACTGTCGCAAATTGACATTATCCAGTCAGACGTCGCGTTAGAAATGCAAGTGCATTAGAATCTGCGATACA
Organism: Lucinisca nassula; assembly: GCA_963580285.1. NCBI lineage: Eukaryota > Metazoa > Mollusca > Bivalvia > Lucinida > Lucinidae > Lucinisca > Lucinisca nassula. Next base: position 14,859,713 of record OY757024.1, read on the forward strand.
CTGTCGGAAACCAGACGTCATCATGTAACGACATATTTCTTTGGTTGGTATGTGATTTTTAGGCAAACACACCATTTTTATTTCACATCGAACCAAGTGAATAAGTGCATTAGAACGGGGATAACTGCATTCGATTTTTTTTATTGGGGGGGGGGGGGGGGGCGTGTAAATCGTTGGTTTTACGTTTGCAAATTCCGATTTACGGCTCCGCTAATGCGTTGCCGTAAAACGGAAATTCCAACAGTAAAACCGCCAATGGCAATTTTTGAATGCAGGTATCCACTAAGTGTAAGCGGTGGCGTTCAAACAACTGATTTTTTTCTTTCACACTGAAACACAGTTTTTCAATTGCTTTTTTGACGCGCTGTTGAGGACCTGCCAACAAATTGTGGGTGGGAGGGGGTAGGTTATTCGTCCCTTTCAAGATTATTTCACTTTAAACGACCTGGTCATTAATCATATTGTGCGAATACAAAATAACCCGGAGTTAAAACACCTGACCCCGTTGCAGATCTTGGCGTCTCACTTGTGTCCCGGGCAAAGCTCGAAACCATAGCGGTGTGAGAGCTTATTGTCAAAAATAAGCGGCTTTTATCACAGCTCGAGGATATTTATAAATGACGTGAATTCGGCAATAACTCAAAAAGAAAAGTTTAATCTTAATGCAACTCTGTACACACCTGGTACAATCTAAACGCCTTTTTATCTGACGTCATGTTCGCTTACCATGAAGGCCACGTCACAAATAGTCATTCTTCAGCCAGCTTCAGCGTCGAAGAACAATGAGATTAAATTAAAATCGAGTTTTACAAAGCAGAAATATTTAAAACACTTCGAAAGTATGTGAGAAACAGGCTAATTGACAGGAGGATAGACGTTTGACAACGTTGAAAGCAGACCAAGTCCCTGTCATCGTTGACTACAATAGAACCTCAGTATGTCGTGTACATTTCGGACCCATTACGCAAACACGCCTCTACAAATACATTACCACCTTTATCGCCGAAAAAATGAAAATTTTATGATGAAGAATTGTGATATTTTTCTTATTTCTACTCTAAAATATAGATTGTGGGTACTCGTTAGAACCGCCTCATATTTCTGCTCAAAATATAGATTGTGGGCACTCGTTAGAACCGCCTCATCGAGGCGGTTCTAACGAGTACCCACAATCTATATTTTAGAGCAGAAATAAGAAAAATAAGGTATACCCCCGGAAACACCAGTTTTACTATATAAACGTGGGGTTCAAGGGGTCAAAATTATATAGGCGTGTTTTCGTGATGTTTAAAATTTGTTTGAGATAGAGTTGATCGAACAATGGAGGGTTGACTAAAATAGAATTTCAGTAGTTCGAATCATGAAAATAAGTTTGAGATAGAGTAGTTCGAACAACTGATGGTTACCTGCAATAGAGTTTGAATCATGAAACAATTTGAGCAATTGTAGTTTGAACTACTGAGAGTTAACTACAATAGAACTTCAGTTGTTCGTGTACCTTTCGGACCATTAAAATTTGTTTGAGATTGCGTAGTTGGAACATCTGAGGGTTTACTACAATAGAACTTCAGTAGTTCGAATCATGAAAATTTGTTTAAAATATTGTAGTTCTAACTCTTGAGGGTTAACTACAATCGAACTTCAATAACTCGAATATTTTTGGGGCCATGAAAATTTGTTTGACATAGAGTAGTTCGAGATACTGAGTGTTAATCATAGCGATATGCAAAGATAATTATGGGGATTGCTCAATGGTATCTTTCTGATATTCTTTTACAAAAAAAGGAATGTTGTGTGTACTCATTAGAATCGCCTCAATGTGGCGATTGTAATGAGTATACACAACTTATGCTTTACGAATAAATTAACCCATATTTGCCTAGCTGCTCTTTTCTGGGACGTTGGCAAACAGTGCAGACCCAGGTCAGACGCCGTAGACCGCGGCGTCTCATCTGGGTCTAACTGTCTACTTAAAAAACCTTCATTTTTGTGAAAATTGCCAGAAATAAAGAACAAATCTGACACCTCTATAATTGATATGTGGAACACTCCAAACTTACCAGGTGGAATACTCCATAGTCATATATGGGTTAAGAATATTCCATAGTCATATATGGGTTAAGAATATTCCATTGTCATATATGGGTTAAGAAAGTCTGGTCGGGCCCACCGGAGTCCAACTATTGGTTTGCTTTTGCTCCAGCATTTCATTTATTTCAGGCTGTCGAGTACTCATCGCTATTTCATCACTATATTCGTTCTTTTAGCTCACCCGAGCACGAAGTGCTCAAGGTGTGCTATAGCGGTCGCTTTTTGCCCGTCGTCTGTCCGTCCGTACGTCACACCGTCCGTATGTCAACGATTTCTTCAAATGACAGCTCCTCCAAAACTACAGCGCCATTGTTTTTAAATTAATTTCACAGGAATATTCCTTGGGTGACCCTCTACCAAAATTGCCAAGATGGTTCCGCTTCGCTGAAACAAAAGAGCAAAAAAAAAAAAAAAAAAAAAAAAACATTTACCCACATTCTCCTCCTAGGCTAATAATCCGATTTCAAAAAAAAATATCACAGGAATGTTCCTTGGATGACCCTCTGCCAAAATTGTGAAAATAGTTCTGCTCCGCTGAACAAAATGGCCACCAAAGCTAAAAATAAAAAAAACCTTTAAATGACATCTCCTCCTAGGCTAATGGTCCGATTTCAAAATAATTTCACAGGAATATTCCTTGGGTGACACTCTACAAAAATTGCTAAAATGATTCCGCTTCGCTTAACAAAATTACCGCCAGAGCTAAAAATAGAAAAAAATAAATAAACGACATCTCCTCCTAGGCTGATAGTCCGATTTCAAAATTGTGTCACAGGAATGTTCCTTTGGTGACCCTCTACCATAATTGCTGAAATGGTTCCGCTCCGCTGAACAAAATGGCCGCCAGAGCTAAAAATAGAAAAAAAGAACTTAAAAACCCTTCAAACGACATCTCCTCGTAGGCTAATTGTCTGATTTCAAAATAATTTTCTCGGGACCCCCTACCAAAATGGCTGAAATGGTTCCGCTCCACTGAATCAAACAACCACCAGAGCTAATAATAGATAAACCTTTGTTTGATAAATCCTTTAAGGCTAATGGTCCGATTTCAAAATAATGTTACAGGAATGCTTCTTTGGTAATCCTCTACCAAAACTGCTAAATGGTTCTGCTGATCAAAATGGCCGCCAGAGTCAAAAATAGAAAAAAAAACTTTAACCGACATCTCCTCTTAGGCTAATGGACCGATTTCAAAATAATTTCACTGAATTGTTTCTTGGATGACCTCTTAATAGAATTGCTAATTCAAAAATGGTTCTGCTCTGCTGAACAAAATGGCCGCCTAAGCTAAAAATAGAACTAGAGGGCCATCATGGCCCTGAATCGCTCACCTGAATCCAAGATGTTTCAAAGCTTATGGAAATGAAGGATTCACTGTTTTAAGGAGATGTGGATCAAAGTCTTTTATGTTTGGAGGCCATTTTTCATTGTAGTGGAACCATTTTAGCAGCAATAGAGGAAAATTTCTGTGAAATTATTTTGAAATAGACCATTATTTTGAAAATGTGTCATTTGCCTCGAGATGAGAAGGTGTCATTTAAAGGTTTTTCTATTTTTACCTCTGGCAGCCATTTTGTTTAACGAAGTGGAACGATTTAGGCAATTTTGAAAGAGGCTCACTCAAGGAACATATCTGTGAAATTATTTTCAAATCAGGCCATTTGCCTAGGAGGAGATGTCATTTAAAGGTTCTTCTATTTTGAGCTCTTGTGGCCATTTTGTTTAACGGAGCGGAACGATTTAGGCAATTTTGAAAGAAGGTCACTCAAGGAACATTCCTGTGAAGTTGTTTTCAAATTAAACCATGTATCTAGGAGGAAATGTCATTTAAAGGTTTTTCTATTTTTAGCTCTGGTGGCCATTTTGTTTAACGGAGCGGAACGATTTAGGCAATTTTGAAAGAGGCTCACTCAAGGAACATACCTGTGAAATTGTTTTCAAATTGGGCCATTTGCATAGGAGGAGGTGTCATTTAAAGGTTTTTCTATTTTTAGCATTGGCGGCCATTTTGTTTAACGGAGTGGAACAATTTAGGCAATTTTGAAAGAGGGTTACTAAAGGAACATACCTGTGAAATTATTTTCAAATTGACCCATTTACCTAGGAGGAGATTTCATTTAAACGTTTGCCTATTTTTAGCTCTGGCAGCCATTTTGTTTAACAAAGCAGAACCATTTGGGCAATTTTTTAAAAAGGATCACCTAAGGAACCTTCTTAAGCAATTAATACCGAATCAAGCCATTTCCTAGGTGGAGATGTCATTTAAAAGTTTTTTTCCATTTTTAGCTCTGGTGACCATTTTGTTTAACCAAGCAGAACCAGTTCGTCAATTTTGAAAGAGGGTCACTCAAGGAACGTTCCTGTTCAATTGTTTTCAAATTGGGCCATTTGCCTAGGAGGAGATGTCATTTAAAGGTTTTTCTAAATTTAGCTCTGGCAGCCATTTTGTTTAAATGGGCATAACAGTTTAGGCAATTTTGAAAGAAGGTCTTTCAAGGACCATCCGGTGAAATTATTTTCAAATCAGGCCATTTGCCTAGGAGGAGATGTCATTTAAAGGTTTTTCTATTTTCAGCTCTGGTGGCCATTTTGTTTAACGGAGCAGAATGATTCAAGAAATTTTGAAAGAAGGACACTCATGGAACATTCATGTGAAATTCTTTTCTAATCAGGCCACTTGCCTAGGAGGAGATGTTATTTAAAGGTTTTTCTATATTTAGCTCTGGTGGCCATTTTGTTTTTCAGAGCTGAACGATTTAAGCAATTTTGAAAGAGGGTCACTCAAGGATCATTCCTGTGAAATTATTTTCAAATCAGGCCATTTGCCTAGGAGATGTCATTAAAGGTTTTTCTATTTTTTAGCTCTGGCAGCCATTTTGTTTAACGGAATGGAACTATTTAGGTTATTTTGAAAGAGAGTCACTCAAGGAACATTCCTGTGAAATTATTTTCAAATCGGGCTCTTTGCCTAGGAGAAGATGTCATTATAAGGTTTTTCTATATTTAGCTCTGGTGGCCATTTTGTTTAACGAGCAGAACGATTTAGACAATTTTGAAAAAGGGTCACTCGACGAACGTTCCTGTGAAATTATTTCCTAATCGTGCCATTTGCCTAGGAGGAGATGTCATTAAAATGTTTTTCTATTTTTAGCTCTGGTGGCCATTTTGTTTAACGGAGCGGAACGATTTAGGCAATTTTGAAAGAGGGTCACTCGAGGAACATTCCTGTGAAGTTATTTTCAAATCGAGCCATTTGCCTAGAAGAAGATGTCCTTTAAAGGTTTTTCTATTTTTAGCTCTGGCGGCCATTTTGTTTAACGGAGCGGAACGATTTAGGCAATTTTGAAAGAGGGTCACTCAAGGAACGTTCCTGTGAAATTATTTTCAAATCGGGCCATTTGCCTAGGAGGAGATGTCATTTGAAGGTTTTTCTATTTTTATCTCTGGCGGCCATTTTGTTTAACGGAGCGGAACGATTTAGGCAATTTTGAAAGAGGGTCACTCAAGCAACATTCCTGTGAAATTATTTTCAAATCGGGCCATTTGCCTAGGAGGAGATATCATTTAAAAGTTTTTCTATTTTTGGCTCTGGCGGCCATTTTGTTTAACGGAGCAGAATGATTAAGGCAATTTTGAAAGAGGCTCACTCAAGGAACGTTCCTGTGAAATTATTTTCAAATTGGGCCATTTGCCTAGGAGGAGATGTCATTTAAAGGTTTTTCTATTTTTAGCTCTGGAGGCCATTTTGTTTAACGGAGCGGAACGATTTAGGCAATTTTGAAAGAGGGTCACTCAAGGTTCATTCCTGTGAAGTTATTTTCAAATCGAGCCATTTGCCTAGAAGAAGATGTCATCTAAAGGTTTTTCTATTTTTAGCTCTGGCGGCCATTTTGTTTAACGGAGCGGAACGATTTAGGCAATTTTGAAAGAGGGTCACTTAAGGAACGTTCCTGTGTAATTATTTTCAAATCGGGCCATTTGCCTAGGAGGAGATGTCATTTGAAGGTTTTTCTATTTTTATCTCTGGCGGCCATTTTGTTTAACGGAGCGGAACGATTTAGGCAATTTTGAAAGAGGGTCACTCAAGGAACATTTCTGTGAAATTATATCAAAATCCATTCACTGGTTTAGGAGGAGATGTCATTTAAGTAAATTGTTGACAGACGCACGACACACGACGCACGACGCACAACGCACGACGCACGACACACGACGGACGACGGACATTGACCGATCACAATAGCCCACCTTGAGCCTTCGGCTCAGGTGAGCTAAAAACAGTTAGATGACATCTACTCCTTGGCAAATGGTCTGCTTTAAAATAATTTTACAGAAATGATCCTTTGGTGACCCTATACCAAAATTGTTAAAACGGTGCAACCTCACTGAACGAAATGGCCAATAGGGTGAGAAATAGCAAAAAACCTTTAAAGAACATCTCCTCCTGGGTTGATAATCCAATTTCAAAATTATTTCACAGATATGTTCCTTTGTTGACACTCTACTAATATTGCTAAATGGTTTCACGTCACTGAAGAAAATGGCTGCCAGAGCTAAAATAGATAAAATCTTTGAATGAATTTTCCCCAAGGTCAATGGCGCAGTTTCAAACCCAATTTACAGAAATGTTTTTCTTTTATTTTTGTACCAAAATCGATTAAACGGTATGGCTCAGCTTACGTCTGTTCCATTGAAACATCCCATCTCAAAGTTGGTATTATAGAACTGATGTTTGAGGGATGGATGGGTGAGGCAAATCTGACGTGTATTTTTGTCACTAGGGCATCCGACTGATATTGGCAAGACCAGCTGTCCTTGCAGCAGGTAAGGGTGGAGGGGAAATGTTGTTATTTTTTGCTGTTTCAACACTATCCCTCACTTTCGTCTCCTCTGCTATCTCTTTTCTCCCTTTCTCTGGGAGACGACACAAAATGACCCACAAGGGTTGACATGCCATTAAACTCAAAACAATCAATCAATCATGAACTGACGATTGCTTTAATTGATAAAATAGGTTTGCTTTTGCTGAACTGCAGAGGTACAGATAGAAAAATAATTAAAGAACAACTTTTCCAATGGCTTAGTTTCAAAATAACTTCGACAGAAAAGTTCTTTGAGTAAACCCTCTACTAAAAGGGCATAAGTGCTTCTGCTCCTCTGTACAAAATGGCGGTCACAGCTAAATATAGAAAAACATGTAAACAACAATGTTAGTACAGCATCACTCAGGTGAGCGAATAAGGTTCATCATGGACCTCTTTTTTATGTGTTCTCGGAGATGTTACACTGATGAGTTTGAAATCTTTCATGCGGACTGAACAAATCATTTGGGCCCCGTCAAGCAATTTTGGTACTTATCGCCTATGCGAGCAGCGAAGGTTCAGGCGAGCCTGCGCATCCGCGCAGTCTCGCCAGAACCTTCGCTGCTCGCTCATACAAGCAGTGAATCAAGAGGAACCTTCAGACAGAAAGCCATATCCCTGGCCCCTCCGAATGGCTGGGCATGCGCAGTTAAAATTGTCATGACGGAATGCTCGAAGACACAAATTCGATTGGCGGGGCTCATATGTTCTCGGAGATGTTACACTGATGAGTTTGAAATCTTTCATGCGGACTAAACAAATCATTTGTCTAAACCACAATAGAACTCAGGGCGAGGATTGTCGCCATGTAAAATGGATTTCCATTACGATAACACAGCCGTGCGACATAGTGCATTTTTCACATCTCCAAAATGGCTACTTTTCTGATGAAATCCGTGAAATGTTTCTTATAAATGCTCAAAACATAGGTTGTGGGTGCTCGTTAGAACCGCCTCGTTGAGGCGGTTCTAACGAGTACCCACAACCTATGGCTTGGAACAGAAATAAGAAAAATAATGTTTATCCCCGTAAACCCCAGTTTTCTCTATATAAAGTGGGGTGTAAGGGGGGGGGGTCTTCATTTCACGGACTTGTTCACGTGATGTAGGCACCCCAACGCCCAAATAAAAGCTCTTTACTGACCGTTCCAAGGAGGTTCTTCTGTTGTGGTTTATTTTTATAGTTAATCTTTGCATGCATGTATTGCTATTTTTCTTTTATTATTATTATTATTTTCTTTTTTATTTATTTTGGATAGCCGTTTTGGCCATTTTGTGGGAAAGTAACTGTCTGTTTTTGGCTTTCCACTTATGAAGGTTTCATCATGATGAAGTTGTTTTATGTTTGTGTCTCTTTCCCTTGCATCGCATGAACAAGTCCGTGAAATGAACACCCACCTAAACTCCACTTTATATAAAGAAAACTGGGGTTTACGAGAGTATACATTATTTTCTTATTTTTGCTCTAAAACAAAGGTTGTGGGTGCCCGATAGAACCGCCTCATTGAGGCGGCTCAATGAGGCGGTTCTATCGGGCACCCACAACCTATGTTTGCACTATGAATAACAAAAATACGAGGGCGAGTCAATGAACAACCAGCCTAACTTATTTCTTGGTGAGATCGGTCTCTTCTTTTTCGATGTTATTGTCCTCTGGAATGAACACTTGGACCAACGCTGTTCCAGTGCCATCAGCCCAGAACTGAAGAAGCCTAGGTCCTCGTCTCCGACCCACTCCTCATCTGCCGCCACGACTTCTTCGTTGGACCGGAAATGACGTCCACGGATATCCTTTTTCAAGTTTGGGAATAGGAAATAGTCACAAGGAGCAAAGTCCGGAGAATAGGCGGGGTGCAGTTTTAGCTAGTACCCATTCCGCTCAACAGCATCCAGTGCAATTTTGCAAGTGTGTATTTTTGCATTGTCATGTTGGCGCAGAATCCCTTTGGAGAGTTTACCTCCGAGTCGGCGTTTTTCACGGATCGCAGTTCTCAAGTGGTCAAGCAAATTTGCATAATACGCACCTGTTATTGTACGTTCTTTGCTAGAAAGTCCAACATAATTACGCCTTGTGCGTCACAAAGTACAGTTGCCATCACCTTGCCAGCAGAGGGTTGCGTTTTGAACTTCTTTCGCCTCGGAAACCCCTGCCGTATCCACTGGCGACTTTGAATTTTATTCTCTTGCTCATAAAAATGGACCCAAGTCTCATCTACAGTCACCAAACGTGAAAGAAAATCATCTTCCTTTGACCCAAACCGCTTCAACAATGCGCTGCCCACTGATGCTCTAGATGCCATTTGCTCGTCGCTGAGGAATTTTGGGGCCCAACTGGCTGTTAGCTTGCGCATACCCAGGTGATCATGTAACATTGTTGAAACTCTACCATGTGAAGCATTACGTCATTTCTTCCACTTGTTTGTTTGATTTGAGGTTTAACGTCCCCGTCAACACTGTAAAGGTCATTTTGGAGACGTTGCCTCCAATTTTGTGAGACTTTTATCCGACATTGAGATGAAATGACATCTCAAGCCCTGTCGCCCAATGAAACCAATAGGGTTTATTAGCATGGACGGTCCGCCTCGCACCGCGGTTCCTGGACAGGCTTAGATCCTCTAAGCGGCTTACCAGTACTAGTGTGCGGGCCGGATTCAGCTATGCGTGGAAGCATCATGCAGCCCATATATTTCTTCAAGCCCCTTTGGGCGGGGGCTTCATTTCTTCCACTTAAATTCGCTCATCAGAGTACACCAGACCCCGGAATTTGTTACACATTTCTTCACTGGTGGCATCTGATGGGCGTCCAGACCTTGCCCCGAGGTTATTAAACTTTTTTTCATGCTCAACTCACTTGAGCATGAAATTTGACCTGCTCACAAATTTTAAAATGCCAACAATTGTTGGCATTTTAAAATTTGTGAGCAGGACAAATAACATTCTCTGCTATCTGAGAAAGAAAAAAACGCTCAACTGATTAGTGTTTTAATATTTATGAGCACCACAAATTTCATGCTCAGCTGAGTTGAGCATGAAAAATGTTTTATAACCTCGGGGCCTGGTTTCGTCTTCTAAAGACGTTCTACCGCGTTGGAATTCCCCAAACCAGAATTTAACTTATGCATACGATGGTGCAGAAGACCCATAAACATTGGTCATTCCTGACCTGTTTTCCCTTTCAAATACAAGTAACGAAATACAACACGGTACTCAACGTTTGACGAAAAGCTTGCTTTTGCATCGCTAGCCATGTTTTGTTTGATTGTTTGTTTGTCTGAGGTTTTACGTCCCCGTCAACACTGTAAAGGTCATTTTGGAGTCGTTGCTTCCAACTTTGTGGGACTTTACCCGACATCGAGATGAAATGACATCTCAAGCCCTGCCGCCCAATGAATCCAATAGGGTTTATAAGCATGGACTCGCGCCGCTTTGCCTGGGTAGGCTTAGATCCTCTAATCGGTTTACCAGTACTCGTGGGCGGGTCGGTTTCAGCTCTGCGTGGAAGCATCATGCAGCCCATATATTTCTTCAAGCCCTGATGGGCGGGGGCATGTTTACGTTCAATAACTTACAATAAGGGTGCAATTTTGCCATCATGCCTATAACATGTATTGAAACAAGGCATGGAAATCTTGGTTGTCTTGGTCAACTGGAATTGGGATAGGCTGGTTACTTATTGACTTGCCCTCGTTTCACGGATTTTCATGAGAAAAGTAGCCGATTTGAGATGTGAAAAAATGCAATATGTCGCACAGGTGTGTTATCGTAAAATGTGTCTTGGATAAGAGGCGTGAGGTAATTGTATGCACTCCTGATCATTGTCTTTACTTCTATTTCCCAGCATGCACGTGGCGTAATTGTGACGTCACATCAACGTCGGAGCCACTTCATGATGTATATGCAACGTCACAGCTACCAGGGGCCAGTTGTTCAAAGCATCGTTAGCTTAACGAGCTCGTTAGTGGTCATATTGTTAACTCTTCTAGCAAGTACAATATCGTAAATTTTGGTATTTTTGCTGAAAAAATGTGAGCAGCTTTTGCGTCCGCAAAAGCTGTTCACATTTTTTCAGCAAAAAATTCAGCATATTTGCCATATTCAATGATCAAAGTTTTAACGATACGTTAACTAACGACGTCGTTAGTTTTGAACAACTGGCCCCAGGACGTTGCACCGGCGTAGATTTGATGTTGCCCCATCGGCGTATGTCTGCTGGGTTTTGATGTGTTCCTAAGTGGAGAGAGCCCCGCCATATAATTCAAATTCTCCATCATTATGTACATTTCGAGAGATCTGATTGGTTGAAATAAAAGTTTTATACTTCGGTAAATTCCATGAGCAAGACTCCCAGAGCGACATGTACAGTAGAACTTCGATGGCTCGAACACCAATGGCTCGTTTACCACGGCTGAGTCGAACCCGTTCTTGAGTCCCTAGGGAATTTCTGTACGTAAGAAGTAGGGAGAGTAAAAATTACGATACTTTCGTCTTTTATCTTGCAAATGTATGCTGTGTGTACTCATTAGAATCGCCTCGATGAGGCGATTGTAATGAGTACACACAGCATACATTTTTCATTATAACCGACCCCGATAGCTCAGTTGGTAGAGTGTCCGCTCCAAGGAAGGGGAGGTCTCGGGTTCGATCCCGGGCTGCGACATACCAAAGTCGTTAAAAATGGTACTAGCTGCTCCTCGCTTGGCACTCAGATTTACGGGGTAGAGCTAGGACTGGTCGACCCAGTGTCAGGATAATGTGACTGGGTGTGGTATCATGTAATGTGTCTGGGACATGATACTTCAGTGAGGCAGCACTATAAACGTGAGCATTGAGCTCCCTGTCGCAACCAGACACCGTCGTGATATGACTGAAAAATTGTTGAAAGCGACGTTAAACCCGAATTCACACACACACACACACACACACACACACATTTTTCATTATAGAACACATAAAAAGATGTCCTGAAGTATGTCCTCATGCCTCCTGGCAGTAACCCCCAGTGGCTCGAACTACCCCTGTCTCGAACAGATTTTCATGGTCCCAAAGGTGTTCGAGCCATTGAAGTTCGACTGTAGTAATATAATATTACTCCAAAAAGCACGTTTAGAACCTCGTCATTCTATAACAGCGCTCCATTGAACGTGTGGAAACTGTTGAAAACATAAAGAAGACAAATTGAATTTAAAGACTTTTTTTCTGCTTTTTCTTTGGGTTCCTTTCAAAGATGGCTGTGTCTAATTGAATAATCACCCCACCGTGGCCGTTGGTAAGTTCCTTCTTACGCTTTCGAAAGAATTCCTAAAATTTACAATGTTGGTGGCATTTTTAATAGTTCGATGACAAAGTTGGAATTATCATTTTTGTGGCTTTTATCGATGTGTAAACTCCTTCGACTCTCTCACCAACTCTCGTAGCATAACGCGCTTCAGCCCTATTAAAGAGTTAAGACTTCTTACACCTTACATTACGCAAACACGCCTATACAAATACATTGCCACCCCAGCAAGCAAAATATATGGGACACATCTGGGTCCTTTATGGGCATTCCATATAGGGCCCATACGGGATTTGCAACACGGTTCCACCTGGGACCCACATGGGCCAACCCATATGGGTAGCATATGAAGCCCATATGGGTAGCATATGGGTTCTATGTGGGAAATCTCATATTATATTCAAGAGAAAAGGTTTACACAAATCATTACAAGTCCTCATTGTTCCAGCCCAATTGATGGGGTGGTTAGGTCCCAACAGAGAGAGAGAGAGAGAGAGAGAGAGAGAGAGAGAGAGACCCACATATGTAATAAGTTCCACATGTATACAGTTAAGATGCCTTAAAGACTAAGGCATTCTTTTCAATAATTAGAATTGGTAAATTGTTGCGTGATTATATATCGCCCTCAATTTTAAAAGTATCTGGGACATACAATGATTTCTAATAAAAACATGACCTAAAACAATGTCCATGCCGTGCAAATATTTAAATGGAAGTTAATAGATATTTTCATTTTGTGATGTATAAGACCATTTATTTTATTTTATTATTGTCGTCAGTATCTGCATTTATATCAAGAAATTTACTTTCTTTATATTAAGCTTAACTAATGATCCAGTAGTTCCCCTTATTAACCACATCGAGCCCATATGGGTCCCATATAGTAGAAAGCAGATATCATCGGAATAATTGGTCCAATATCTGTACCACATAGGAGCCATTTGAGGCCTTTATATGTATCCTGAAATTGTAAGGTATCTTAGATTACTGTAATTTCATCTCAGGTATCGAATGTTGCGTATATGGGACCCATATGAGTCTCATATGGGCAAAAATTCCTATATGGGACCCATGTAGGGACCAAATGGGCTAAATGCCCAGAATCTGCCCATATGGGTCCCGTATATACATGCTTGCTGGGACCTTTATCGCCGGATAAATGAAAATTTTATGATAAAAATTTGTGATATTTTTCTTATTTCTGCTCAAAATATAGATTGTGGGCACGTGCCCACAATCTATATTTTGAGCAGTTCGAACCGCCTCGATGAGGCGGTAGAAGCCTCCGTGGTGCAGTGGTTACGCAACTCGCCTTGTAAACCAGGGATCGCAGGATCGATCCCGGGCTTCTCCAGACTTTCGGATGAGCCTTTAAACCGAGGTCCCGTCTCCATATCACCTTAGCTGTTGGTGGGACGTAAAACTAAAATTCACTCACTCACTCGATGAGGCGGTTCTAACGAGTGCCCACAATCTATATTTTGAGCAGAAATAAGAAAAATAAGGCATTCCCCCGGAAACCCCAGTTTTACTATATAAAAATGGGATTCAAGGGGGCGAAAATTATATAGATGCCTTTGAATACCTTGGTGTGACACTTACACGTGATTTGAGATGGAATACATACATTAGCAACATGTGTACTAAGGCAAATAGAATGCTTGGTTTCCTGAGGTAAAATTTTCTTCAGTGTCCTCAGCATGTAAAAAAAGCAGCATATAAAGGACTTGCTCACCCAATCATGGAAACTGGTAGTGGTATCTGGGACCGCAATGTAGTGGCCCTTAATAAAGTAATTGAAAAAGTTCAAAATGGAGCTGCTAGATTTGAAACTGGGAGCATGACTGCATGTAATACTAGGAGAATTAGGACGGGAGTCCCTTTAGAAAAGGATAAAATACAGTAGGCTCATTAGTTTCTACAAATGTCTAACGGATGCTGCTTGCATTCCAACATATGACCTTGTTCTCTAGCTAGGCACTGTAGAAATCTTTATTCGTTTGGCGTTTCAGACCCTTACTGCAAGAACTGACATTTATAAAGAATCGTTCTTCCCTCGAATCATTGGAGATTGGAATGTCCTTACCGATTCGACAGCTGAAGGTGCTGAGGATTGTGTAGCCACGTTTACCCCTTTGGTAAGAGCTAGAGACTAACTTCCCATACCACAGGTCCTGGTGTATGAATGTCATTTGACGTGTCACCCGTAATAATTCTGATTCTGATTCTGATTCGAATTCGAGCTGCATTTTTTGTGAGTGATTCGCCAGAGTTTACACATCGATAAAATCCACAAATTCTATAGTACTTAACCCGTATGACAGTAGGCTCTTAAGGGGAATGGGAACACTTGGCTGTTTTCCGCCATTTTTGCAAAGGGAGACAATTTTCGTGGCTTCCTGTTCCATTTTCTTTAAGCTCTGTCCTACAGAAAAAGGACTCAACTCTAAAAGGAAAGAATTTGCTCCTCCTTTAAGAGTTTACCCATATTGCCATGAGATACAAAAATACTTTTGCAAGAGTTGTCTCCCTTTAATGTGTTCCCATTCCCGTTAAACCTGGCAGCTTCAGACCCATGGAAGTCACATGTATGATGGTAAAAACATCTGTTATTCGACTCCGATCAAACGCCACAAGATGCGCATGTAAGCTTGGGACATTAGCCAACAGTGTAGATCCAGATCATACGTCGCATCAGTACAGGAATATAAGGGTTAAACGAAACAGTCTAAGTCCCAGTTCAGGACCATATCAGAGATAATCGATCGACCAGTACTCTCAGTGTTTTGATTTTTCCAGCCTCACGTAGCATACATTACCTCAGACCTTGAGCATCTATAATTAGGCTACGAAGCTCAAAGCATCAGGTGCAGAAATCTTGCTGCACAACAATTTAGGTTCTTGAGTTTCATCGTCTTGCAAGTACATAAAAAGGTAAGATATTTTTATTTAACACAATACGAGTATCATGTTGCTAGAGACGGATATATTAACAAATTATATAGGTTGGACAAGAAAATAGGGTATGGAATGGCAAATAGAACATTTTTTTTTCTTGAGATGCATACACATGCATAATAAGCATAGTGCTTATACGAAAGTCATTTAAGAAATAAATGAAAATTATCTAACATTCCTCGAAGTATGAAAAACAACGGGTCACGAGTAAATTCACGGGCGGTAAACATACAAATTGACCTCCGGCGGTGGTCAGTTGAAAACAATTTGTCTTATATCCGGTGGTCAATTTGAACTTGTCCTGTTATTGGTATTCGTGGGCTGCAGGAAAGTCAAAGGTAAGATTATTCTTGATCAAAAACATATCTTGAAAATCGGAGAATGTTATTCTATCAGTTTTTTGCACCTGCATGTTCATACCAAGTGTCATTGAAAGGTTTTCAGTCGTTTTTTCGCAGTTATTTTTTGTCCCGCACGCTCAGTAGTGAAGTCAACAAACCATCACCAAAGCACGCCTATATAAGTTTGACCCCCTTGAACCCCACTTTTATATAGTAAAACTGGGGTTTACAGGGGTAAACCTTATTTTTCTTATTTCTGCTCAAAATAAAGATTGTGGGTATTCGTTAGAACCGCCTCATACCTTATTTTTCTTATTCTGCTCTAAAATATAGATTGTGGGTACTCGCGAGAACCGCCTCGATGAGGCGGTTCTAACGAGTGCCCACAATTTATATTTTGAGCAGAAATAAGAAAAATATCACAATTTTTCATCATAAAGTTTTCATATTTTCGGCGATAAAGGTGGCAATGTATTTGTATAGGAGTGTTTGCGTAATGACTGGTGAAAAATGCACGATGTCGCACGGGTGTGTTTTCGTTATGAGATGAGCGGACTTTTACTCTAGTACAAAGGTCCAAATCGGTCGATAAATTACAGAAACCATTACGTAAACACGCCTATACACATACATTGCCAATTTTTTGGCCAAAAATTAGAAATTTTAAGATGAAAAATTGTGATATTTTTCTTATTTCTGCTCAAAACATAGATTGCGTGGACTCGATAGAACCGCCTCGATGAGGCGGTTCTATCGAATACCCACAATCTATGTTTCTGAGCAGAAATAAGAAAAATAATGTATACCCCCTTAAACCCTAGTTTTACTATATAAAAGTGGGGTATGAGGGGGTCAAAATTATAAAGGCGTGTTCCCGTAATGATAATTATCGTTACCGATTTGCTAGTAATCAATTATTTGATTTCCGATTCTGTTACGTTACCTTACCAACCTTGATTATTGGGACACCTAAACTCCATATTATATTAAGGAAACGCGCCTATCTATGGTCTAAGTTTCAATATACATATACATGTATATTGAAACGTTGGTGGATGTGACGTCATTAAAAACATTGACGTTTCCCAACGCAGGGCGCCATTTTTTCCGAAGTGTCCGGTCGTTCATATGGCGAAGACGCACTCGCAAGCTCGTGCGTCCTTCGCCATATGAACTCGTGCCGAATATTTCACAATATAAAGTCAATAACCTATAAATATTGACCGGTAACTTCTGTACAAAGTAAACGGGACATTTTCTGGGTATATAATAAATGATTTTTCTGGTCCAGGTTTCGGCCAATTAGGCTTCAACAGTGACCCTCAAACATGTTAGAAAATCCGCAATGGAATCACCGATCCCAAAGTACTAGAAAATGTAACCCACACTATGATGAAGGGCAGGAAGACTTTTACGGCCGCCACACATTCCCTTAACACCAGCTGTGATGAAGTTAACCCTTATCCTGCTGTTCACGACAACCCCTATCTTTGCAAACAGTGTAGATCCAGATCAGATGGCTTCTGAAGAAGCCATCTGATCAGGATCTACACTGTTTGGCATTCAGTTTATGAATTTGTAGTAATAAATAACATCAAGTAATTTGATTGGTTCAGAGTCATAAATGGGTGTGGCTAAATTGAATATTC
Organism: Lucinisca nassula; assembly: GCA_963580285.1. Classification (NCBI taxonomy): domain Eukaryota; kingdom Metazoa; phylum Mollusca; class Bivalvia; order Lucinida; family Lucinidae; genus Lucinisca; species Lucinisca nassula. The sequence goes on from OY757024.1 coordinate 14,876,888, forward strand.
AGCAAGATAAGGTTAAAATGTTCTATAAAAAGGGTTATCCTTTGGAACCAAGGACTACTACACAGAACTGAAAACCGTAGAATGTACACGTTTTTCTGGACCCGAAAAAAACACATTTTATCCGCGATTTTCGTACAAAATTGTAAGAATTCCGTCATGAGTAAACGCGATGTTGTTAAGGTCGTCGTATGTGTAACGTTACCGCGTGTCTAACTAATTTGCATATATATTCCACTAGTGGATACATAGAGGAACTTACGTGAGTGCTCTTGTATTATAGAATTTATTTAACATGTTGGGGAAAAGAGATAAAATGGAAGGCTTTGTCGAGCATTTTATCTCTTTCCCGCAACGAGTTTAATAAATTCAATAATACTTGAGCACGAATGGAAGATTCTTTTTATCATACGCCATTTAAATCGCATTTGTTTCACGATCATTTCACAAAAATGTCAATATTCTGTCATTAGTAAACGCTACGTCGTTAAGGACGCCGTACCTGTAACGTTTCGGGGCGTATCTTACTAATTTGCATATTTAATCCACTAGTGGATTATCGTATTGATACATAGCGTTATTACATTCTCAGACGCGACGTCATATGATAAATGGTATTTTTACATACCTACTATAGGAAAATTACATTAAAATCTTTCAATACAGGCTCATTTTTTCGCTATTTTGATGCCATAGTCACGTGACGGGCCAAAAATCAATATAATATGGATTTTATGCACTGCCTTTCCATATTGGCACTGCTCCACTCTGTTACTATAGCAATAGAACGTAAATGCCGTACTCCATAAGCTTCAAAATGGCCGCAGAAAAATCACTTGAAGCAATGTCAACCCGACTTTTGGACATAGACAGAGCGATAGAAGACAGTGATAACAACAGATTTTGAGAAAAGTCTGATATTTCGTGGCAAGCATGAAAAATGAAAAACAAAATACTTTTTAAAGGAAGTTCACTCACGATTCGGAAGCATTGTGAAGGACGTTGCTTTTAAGCACAGCAGGGACGTCCCACATTTGAAACAATAAAGGTCTTGCCAACAACCTTAAACGAACAGATCCCTTCACTTATGTGGAGCTGGAAATTGTACGGAAGAAATCTGTGGGAGGGAAAATGTCCCCAAAAACTGTCTTGTATTTTAATGTAAACAACCACCGCGACCGAATGGATTAAGAAGTAGCTTAATGAATGACACTAAAAGCCTTTAAAATTGAAATGGTCTTCAAATAAGCACAAAACATTCTGTAAAATACCTTAAAAAGCATTCTTTGAACTGTAGAAATTCTGTATTTAAAATGGCGATTTGTTTTTGCTTTTAAACTTACAGTTGCGACGTCACTTGTGACGTAATTTGCTGCGAACTAATCTGTTACTGTATTACCGTGAGCATGGTTAGTGTATGCCTAATAATCAGTTACATAATTTAAAAGGAATTTCTTTTTTTTTTTTTTTTTTTTTTCGGCGGATACCGAAAATATATCCTCAACACACTCGATGAAACGTTCCACGCATCAACCTTTAAAAAGTAAATATTCTCTTTGCCTTCATTTCTTCACGTTGCAATACAACAATGCTATATAAATGATGTAATAAAGAGGTTATGATATGGCGAAGGTGTGCCTCTAAGTCATATTGGCACCGGAAGTCATATTGGCCCTCGGGCTTAAGCCCTCGGGCCAATATGACATACCGGTGCCAATATGACTTAGAGGCACACCTTTACCATATAATAACCTCTATTTATTACAATCTCAGACGCGACGTCATATGATAAAAATGAAAGATGTCTTCATTCCTGGGGTTCGATCCTCCGTGTTCTAACTGGTGATTTTCTTCTGCTCTGAAGTCGGATCGTTGTTGTGTCCTCAACCCTGGTTCATGATTGTATTAATCTATACATGATGGTTTCACTGTGAAATTTATTATGAATCACTGTTGAGATAGGAAACCTCCATACGGATCAATTTTTTATTGTTATATGGGCCCCGCCAAGCGATTTTGGTACTTATCGCCTATGCGAGCAGCGAAGGTTCAGGCGAGCCTGCGCATCCGCGCAGTCTCGCCAGAACCTTCGCTGCTCGCTCATACAAGCAGTGAATCAAGTGGAACCTTCAGACAGAAAGCCATATCCCTGGCCCCTCTGAATGGATGGGCATGCGCAGTTAAAGTTTGTCATGACGGAATGCTCGAAGACCCAAATTCGCTTGGCGGGGCTCAATATTATGTTTGATACCGCACTGGAACTGAGAACGAGGTTGAAATTTTATAAACTCAAGAGTTAAGGCCCCTCAGTAGTTTTACTACTGACCGTCCCAAGGCGGTCGTACTTTTGCAGTGTCTTATTTGTTTACTGGCTGTTGGTTCATGTTTCATCTGATGTTTTTTTAGCTCACCTGTCACGACGTCAAGTGGTCACCTACGTAAATCCTGCCACTCATGCCTCTGGGGTTCAAATTGCCAAACCCCGGGGCACCTTAGCTCCCAATAACTTATAATGGAAAAAAACTTCAAAAATCTTCTTCTCTGAAATCATGAAGCACAGTGCTTAGATATTTAATATGTAGCACGTGAAATTTTCACCTACATAAATCCTGCTAACCATACGCCTGGGCCAAAATTGGCCACGCCCCGGGGCGCATCGGCTCCCTTAGACTTATAAGGGGAAAAACTTCAAAAATCTTCTTCTCTGAAACCAGAAGGCCCAGAGATTAGATATTTTGTATTTAGCAACGACAAGGGGTCACCTACTTAAATCCTGCCAATCATGCCCCTGGGGTCATAATTGGCCACGCCCTGGGGCTCCTTAATTCCGATAGACTCGTAATGGAAAAAGCTCCAAATATCATCTTCGCACAGAGCTTAGATATTTAGTATCTAGCAACATAAAATAGGCACCTACATAAATCATGCTAACCCTGACCCTGGGGTCAAATTTGGCCACGCCCGTGCTCATCAGCTCCCGTTGACTTATAATGGAAATAAAAATATAAAAAAATCTACTTCTCTGAAACCATAAGGCCCAGAGCTTAGATATTTAATATGTAGCAACGTCAAGTTGCCACCTACATAAATCCTGCCAATTATGCCCCTGGGATCCAAATTGGTCACACACCAGGGCTCGTTATCTCCCATAGACTTACAATTGGAAAACCTTAAAAAATCTTCTTCTCTTAAGCCACAGGGCCCAGAGCTGAAATATACAGCATGTAGCAACATTAAGTGGTCACCTACATAAATCCTGCCAACCATGCCCCTTGGGTCAAAATTGGCCACACCCATGGGCCCATTAGCTCCCATTGACTTACTGGGAAAAAACCTTCAAAAACCTTCTCCTCTGATTCCATAACTCCCAGAGTTTAGATACATGTATTTAGTATGTGGCAACATGAAATGGTCATCTGAAGAAATCCTGCCAACCATGCCCCTTGGGCCAAAATTGGTCACGCCGACGGGCCCATTAGCTACCATAGACTTTAAAATGAAAAAAAAAAAACTTAAAATGAAAGAAAAAAAATCTTCTCTGAAACCATATGGCCCAGCGCTCATGTATTTAGCATGCAGCAACATCGAGTGGTCGCCTACATAGAAGTGGAGGAAATGATCAGGAATCGATACAATTAACCCACAGCTCCCATCAGAGACACCAAAGGGAAAGAAACACAAACATGAAACAACAGACCCCAATGGAAACAACAATAGCGGAAAGCCAAAAGGACAGTTACTTTCCCACAAAATGGCCAATAGGCTTTCCTGCCAATCATGCTCTTGGGGTCAAAATTGGACGAAACATGAAGCCCCCAACTCCAGTAAACTTATAATGGAAAAAAAGCTTCAAAATCTTCTTCTCTTCTTCTCTGAAACCATGAAATACAAACCTTAGATATTTAGTATACAGCAACATAAACTTGTCGCCTACATAAATCCTGCCAACCATGCCCTTTGGGTCAGAATTGGCCACGCCCCAGGGCTCATTAGCTCCGATAGACTTTTACTGGGAAAAAAAAATAAAAAATCTTCTTCTCTGAAACCATAAGGCCCAGAGCTTAGATATTTAGTATGTAGCAATGTCAAGTGGTCTCCTACACCAATGATTTCCTGGTACAAAGGTGAGCGATATAGGGCCATTGGGCCATCTTGTTTTGTGTGTGTGCCTCCATGTCGCTTACTTTCTTTAGATGGTTTGAGAAGGCTGCCTTCTTTAATTATGGCCTTTCCTGGGTGACGTTTTCTTACTAGTTTATCTGAAATAGAAACAATGCGCATCCTCTTAGTAGAGGAGACTGGGATTGACCAACAAATCAAACACGACAATAACTGACCAATTTACAATTTGGGACACGTCCATGTATAATGTAATGGGTGCTTGTTTAGTTTATTTATTAATAGCTGTTTATTGTTATTTGGCATTATACAGAGGAGCTTCGATATAACCATTATTATTATTATTATTATTATTATTATTATTATTATTATTATTATTTTTTTTTTTTTTTCCAAAAAATATGCCTCTTTGAAGAATTTCTCTCTTTAAAGAAACCCAATTAGGAGTAGTATACCTGGCAATAAAGGGCCTTTATTACTCCAAAAACACATGTTAGAGACATACGTTAGACATGTTAGAATCGCCTTGTCGGGAGACGATGCTAGCCAATGCCCACAGCATTTGTTTTCTTGAGTATGGAATACTATATTCTTGAATATATCCATTTGTCCGCATCATCTAAGGATTTTTTCCACTAAAAATGTCATTATTACAGGAATGAGTTTCATTTTGTGGATTTTATCTATGTGCAAACTCCGGCGAATCACTCATGGGCTTTATGCAAAGTTTGCGAGTGATTGGCTGTAGTCTACACATCGATAAAACACACAGAAAATGATAATTCATTCCTTATAATTACAAGCTTGACATAGAAATGTTACAAATACCACAAAATGGTAAAATTGAGGTATTCTTTCGAAAGCGATAGAATGAAGTTACCAACTGCACTAGTGGAATGATTATTCAGTCAGAAACTGGCATCTTTGGAAGAAACCCCAGCGAAAACGAGATACAGTAGAACTTCGGTGGCTCGAACACCGATGGCTCGTTTACCATGGTTGAGTCGAACCCGTTCTTGAGTCCCTAGGGAATTGCTGTACATAAAAAATAGGGAGGGTAAAAATTAAGATAGTTTCGCCTTTTATCTTGCAAATGTATGATGTGTGTACTCATTAGAATCGCCTCGATGAGGCGATTCTAAAGAGTACACACAGCATACATTTTTCCTTATAGAACACAGAAAAAGATGTCCTAAAGTATGTCGTTATGCCTCCTGGCATTAGCCCTCAGTGGCTCGAACTACCCCTGTCTCGAACAGATTTTCATGGTCCCAGAGGTGTTCGAGCCATTGAATAAAAATCTAAAATGAGTTCCTTTAAGAGCAATGAAATTATTCATAAGAAAGAAGATGGGTCATACTACGTAGTTTCGGCTAATAAAGCCTCATCAGTGACCCTGTAATGATCCGGCAACGAAAGCCAGAGGAAACGTACTGCAATTTTGCGAACTTCGAATATGCAGTCGATTCAAAGACTGATATAAATCAAAATGGGGTCCAAATAATTAAAAACCTGTCTAGAATATGAGTCTAAACCAATAATTTATTTCTGATTTCTCAGAATGTTTACGCATTGAAGTTCGACTGTATTGTCAAGATGATCAATCTGAGCAAGTTTGATGACGGACCAAAACTGTCGCCTCTAGAGTGTTCACAAAGTTTTCTATGATTTGACCTAATGACCTACAGTCGAACTTCAATGGCTCGAACACCTCTGGGACCATGAAAATCTGTTCGAGACAGGGGTAGTTCGAGCCAATGAGGGCCAATGCCAGGAGGCATAACGACATACTTTAGGACATCTTTTTTGTGTTTTATAAGGAAAAATGTATGCTGTGTGTTCTCATTAGAATCGCCTCATCGAGGCGATTCTAATGAGTACACTCAGGATACATAAGCAAGATAAAAGGCGAAACTATCCTAATTTTTAGCCTCCCTATCTCTTACGTACAGACATTCCCTAGGGACTCAAGAACGGGTTCGACTCAACCATGGTAAACGAGCCATCGGTGTTCGAGCCACCGACGTTCTACTGTATTTTGACCCGGCATGACCCACATTTGAACTTGACCGAGCTATTATCATGATGACCATTCTGACCAAGATTGATGATGATTGGACCAAAACTGTGCTTCAATTTAACAGCTTCTTCCCAGCAGCTACAACAATTGCCCGGATGCATTTTGCTATCTATTTTAACCCATGCTGAGCATCCACCCCTCCTTTCCAGACAACAGCCACTTTACTAAAATAGAAGAGCAGGCAATTATCAGGAATCGATACAATTAACCCACAGCTCCCATCAGAGACACCAAAGGGAAAGAAACACAAACATGAAACAACAAAGTAGAAGTAAAACAAAGATTAGGAATCGATACAATTAACTTACTCCACCCACCAAAGACACCAAAGGGAAAGAAACACAAACATTAAGCGACCAGACCATAATGGAAACCTAAACAAAGGAAGGCCATAAGGACAGTTACTTTCCCACAAAATGGCCATATGGCCCTCCAAAACAAAAAGACACAAGTGGTACACACAGTAAGTAACAAACAACAACATAAATAAATCGCCACAGAAGAACCGCCTTGGAACGGTCAGTGGAAAGATTTCCACTGGGGGGGCTTAAATCGATTTTACGTTGCCACAATCCTCGCCCTTACTTCCGTCGCGATTTAGAGACACAAGTGATACACACAGTAAGTAACAAACAACAACATAAATAAATCGCCACAGAAGAACCTCCTTGGAACGGTCAGTGAAAAGATTTCCACTGGGGGGGGGGGCTTAAATCAATTTTACGTGGCCACAATCCTCGCCCTTACTTCCGTCGCGATTTAGACAAATAATTTGTTCAGTCCGCATGAAGGCCTCCTAACTCATCAGTGCAACATCTCCGTGAACACAAATAATCAAAGAACCACAGAGGTGAGACAACGGTGAGGACTCGACAGCAAGAAACAACTGAAATGCTGGATCAAAAGGAAACGAACAGTTAGACTCCGACGGGCCCGACCAGAGACAGAGCATCAGACACCAACCAACATTACCTTGAATTAGATCTCTCTTATTCTCAATAAGCCTTTACGTTGGAACCGTCATAGAATCTGAGGCCTGACCCACCGGCGTGCAATTAAAGAGGGAAGCAAAGTTGCCAACCGTGATTGGGTTAACTACCATGGATACAGTCTGTCGTATTACATCCATGTTGTACCCAATCATTTTATATCGCAGAATGATTTTACGAAATTGGGTGCTGAAGTCATTGCGGTTATATATTTTTCTGAATTTATATACTAAGTCACCATAAAATTCGGGTTCCGATAGACCTTGTTGCAGAAGAGATTTAAGTCCAATATTGAATTTTGAAATTAAATCAGAATGGCGTCTATAAAATTTTGAAAACGCTTTGCGTAGTTTATGGTACCGATAACCCTTATTAAGAAGTTTAGCCGTTAATAATTTTATTACTGGTGTTGAAGTCAGTTACATGACTACACACTCTAGCAAATCGAATTAATTGCGCAATATAAACGCCATAGGATGGCGCACGAGGAACATCACCATCCAAAAAAGGAAAATTTACAATCTCAAAATCAAAGTCATCGCGTTTATCATAAATTTTGCACGAAACAAACACATCTACAAGAGATAGATGTAAATCCTAAAACGGGGCCTCTGTATCAGAAGAATTTGCTTTATTTAACTGAAGTTTTTTTTTTTCGGTGGGGGGGGGGGGGGGGGTAAATCTGACTGATCAAACCATCGAAATAGGTATTATCAATATTTAATAAATCATCTAAATATCTAGAAGTAGAGCTAAAAGCTTCAATAATTTCAGATTGGTTATCAATGGAAAGCGACAACATGAAGTCTCTTTCATAACAATACAAGAACAGATCAGCCACAAGAGGTGCGCAATTCGTACCCATCGGAATGCCCACAATTTGTCTAAATAACTTAGTACCGAATCTAATATAAATATTGTCAAGTAGAAAGGTGGAAATCTCAATAGCGGAAAGCCAACAGGACAGTTACTTTCCCACAAAATGGCCATTTGGCTATCCAAAACAAAATAATATAAGCGATGCAAACACTATCTACAATCGCTCTATTAAACAACCAGAGTAAATTCAATAGCCATACATTGAAAGTTAAAATGTGAATGATTACCTTTCTGGTGCTTTTATTTCTTTCATAATAACCATTTTCATATCAGCATTAAAACAACATTATATGTAAACAAATGTAAAACTATGACACCGCTCCATCATTTATTTTCTTTTCGTACATCTATGTTGGTCTGTCTTCAATTATTACTCTTTTTATCTGTATATATCAATCCATTCGTTATCGTAGACGTTTTCCTGTGCTTAACAACCACAGCAGTCAATTTTGGGGATTTTAATTCAGGATATACTGTAAACCGTTTTGCTTTTGTAAAGAATTATGACTTTTAGAGAGATTTACGTATTTTTATCTAAGTGTGCTTGTTTTTATTTCAGAATTTGTACAACAGGAATGATGGTTTCGCGGCCCGGCATTGCCCTTGATTTCATACGCTTTTTCACATCTTCACTGGTATTTGCTATCTACTATTCTGGATGGGTATTACTATGCAAAGTGAACAAAATCATAGACAGTGTTTTCGGACGTCAAACTTCTTGTGAATACAGCGCACAGATTGGCCGCGTAATACTTAGACGAAAGCTTTCGATGTTGAGCAGGTGTGTCCCAAGTGACTTTCTTTGTTTATATTATTCACACATCGATCCTCAATATGTGCTCAAGGACAACGTGTCACTTTATTGCGTGACCAAAGAAGAAGCTATTTTTGTTGAAACACCAAAACATATAGACGTCTACAACTCGGATGAGAGCCCTTTTTTGTTTATGGCACAGTTCCATAAAAGTAGGAACATCATACGTATGCCAGTCGAGACACTGCACACACTAGCATCAAAGGTCGGTGATCCTCTTGTTCCAGTTATATGGATCTCTAATACGGGTAGATGCGGTTCAACATTACTGTGTCAAATATTTGAAGCTGTTCCCGGGACTTTAAGTCTTTCCGAGCCCAATTGCCCATCAAATATTACTAATATGCACAAATTTAATGAAATTACTGATGCAGAATGTGACAGGCTATTTCAATCGGTGGTACGTGTACTTTGCAAGCCTCATGGTAGCACAAATATGATATGCATTAAAGCCTCGCCAAACGCTATACCTCTGATGTCGAACATAGTTACATTTTTCCCAACTTTCAAGCACATATTTTTGTACAGGAATTGTCTCGACTCTGTTTCATCCTGGCTGGGACTTATGACTTCTATGCCATCTGCTGTGGTTTTACGCGCTTGTATTGATAACGAACAATTTTCTTCGTTGATGCCGGCTGCTAGAAATCCTTTCATAAATATGTTCATATTTAAATACGATAAATCTGCGTCAATTTCAATGAAAACCAATACTGCTGGATTAATTACACACATGTGGGCAAATTACCTGTGCATTGCGAGAGATACACTGTCACGTGATGATAAAATTCTAAGAATTACATTTGAGAAAGTGTCATCAGATCCATGGAACGTGTGCGAAAAGGTATTTGAAAATTTTCAACTTAATTCAAAATACCTCCAAAATGCTATGACAGCTTTAACTAAAGATTCTCAAAGGGGTTCCATTCTGAGTAAAAGTCGTGTTGGAAATGATCCTCGCCGAATCATTAGCGTGGCTGACAGAGTTAACGTGAAAGACATTCTTTCTATGTACAAACTGTCACATATGGTGGAAAATGTCGACATTCTGGATCCTTGTCTGTCGGAACAATTGCGTTCTGACGGTGTATAGTATGAATACAAAGTATTACTAATTGTTTGCATGGGTAGTTCAAAGTTGTTAACGGCGACAGGCAGTATGCTTGCAATATTGTGAAAAGCTGTTTGTTTGATTTGAGGTTTAACGTCCCCGTCAACACTGTATAGGGCATTTTGGAGACGTTGCTTCCAATTTTGTGGGACTTTTGCCCGACATTGAGATGAAATGACATCTCAGGCCCTGTCGCCCAATGAAACCAATAAGTTTTATAAGCATGGACGGTGGACTCTTACCGCTTTGCCTTGGCAGGCTTAGATCATCTGAGCGGTTTACCAGTACTCATGTGCGGTCGGTTTCAGCTCTGCGTGAAAGCACCATGCAGCCCATCTATTTCTTCAAGCCCCGATGGGCTGTTAAAATTGGCTTTTAGTCAAAAACTTTATAATTAAACAAGCAAAAAACTTCTTGGAAAAGTAGAGAGTCAGTATCCATAGTCTCCGTGAGAGGACCCGAAAGCAATTTCATAGAAGTTCGACATTGACATATAGACTAACAGTGTACCGGTATTCGGACAGGTTTTAGTTCAAGACAGAATGTGTTTGATAAGCCAGTCAAATTCAAGCTTATGGTGTGTGTTTTTCTCATACTAGTCCTTAGACAGACTATAAGAATCTTATATGGGTGTGAGGGGTGGATTGAAAAATCCGTCCCGAGGGACACTGTCCGGCATCACGAGGCTTGCCGAGTGATGCCGGACAGTGATCCCGAGGGACGGATTTTTCTATCCACCCCTCACACCCATATTGGATTCTTTTTCTTGCATACCTTCCATTTCAATTGCGAATTTTTAATGCTGCTGTCACTTCGGTTACCGACGTCCGCCATTTTGTGATGACACAACAGGAATGTTAAGTGACGTCACGCATGACGCCGCCGCACATGAGGTTTTAATCAACCAGTGCATTTATCAAATACGCGATTATATTCGATTTGGGGTCGGAACACCAGGGTCAGAACATAAATTTCTATCCCAGGGTAAAATCACGGATTTCCTTGTCTGGTGTGCAAGAAAATCTTTTCCCTGGTGAGTGATTATTTTAAAGTGATGACTGATAAAGACAAAAACATTAGACTCGTGAAAACAAACTAGGACAACTGTAGACCGGTCAGGAGAGACTTCAGAACAAATAATATAGACACCAAAAGACGAGTTTCAACAGGCAGTGGACTAATTCCTGAAATCTTCAAAAATGTTAAAAGAAAATCTGGAAGAAACACTTAAAACATTCAAATTGGACAATGTGCTTACACAAGAATATATTGCGCAGAAATACAAAATGCCGATCACCGCTGAAATACTGAATAAAAACTAGATGCAGCGAAAACATCGAAGTTATTGGAAAGATCGCAAAGAGAAAAAGGAGAAGAAATGAACCCTGTTTGTACTCAAATATCAGGCACAGAGAAACAGGTTGACACAATGCAGACAGAAGTGGATCAGCTGAAACATCAAGTATCTGGCATTGAGCTTATATGGAAACCATGAAAGAAACTCCAAACTCATATTGAGATGTGACTATCTCGAAGAACTACTAGGAAATGTCAGAGAGCTTGTTCTTCGCCTATCTAAAGTTAATTCACTTAAAACAATGCACAGGAAGAAAACCAGACACAAAATATGAAACACATGTCAGCAAGGAGAAAGAAACTCCACTAGAAACTGGAGAAAGATTATTCTACCAAACGATAGGATTGGTGCAAAAGTTTCAGAAGCTTAATCGAATGGGATAGTCCAAGTGTCTATTATTTGCAAATTCTTTTCCGGAGTGTGTAAGCATGAAGTGATGGCAGTCAGGAGAAAACATTAACGGTAATAATTCGGGAAAATCTTACATATAAGAGCGCAGAGTTACTGGAAACCGCCAGTAGACATGAATGTGTCCAAACAAATGCATGATCAGATGCTGGGAAAAAATTTAATCATTTGGGGGAAAAGTTTCATATTGAGAGGCGTGTTTATGGGGCGCCGTTTTACTAATTATTCCGTATTTATGGATATCCATAATTATTAATGGATATCCATAATTCGAATTATGGATATCGATTATTATTTATGGATATCCATAATTATTTATGCATATCCATAATTCGATTTATGGATATCCATAATTCGAATTATGGATACCCATAAATCGATGTGAATTAATGATGTGCAAAAATCGAATAATGGATATCCATTATTCGATTTATTGATATCCATAAATCGAATTATGGATATCCATTATTCGGCTGATTTATGGATATCCATAAATCAAATTATGGATATCCATAAATCGAATTACGGATATCCATAAATCGAATTATGGATATCCATAAATCGATTTATGGATATCATTAATTTAGATTGAAATATGGATATCCATTAAGCGAATTATGGATATCCATAAACCGATGTGAATTAATGATATGCATAAATCGAATAATGGATATCCATTATTCGATTTATTGATATCAATAAATCGAATTATCGATATCCATTATTCGGCTGATTTATGGATATCCATTAATCAAATTATGGATATCCATAAATCGAATTACGGATATCCATAAATCGAATTATGGATATCCATAAATCGAGTTATGGATATCATTAATTTAGATCGAAATATGGATATCCATTAAGCGAGTGATTGATATCCTTAAATCGAATCACGGATATCCATAATTCTCCTCTACAAATAAACCTAATGAATAATGACTGCTCCCTTTGCAAAAAAAAAAATAACTCGACTATTCGCGTCAGATTTCCGATTTAGGTGTGTAATAAAGTTTCCTTTTAAAAGGAAGGCTTCCCCAGTTTGTAAAGTTAAAAATCCGCCATTTTTGCTCGCCTTTCGAAAGTAAGGGGAAGCTATTGCCATACCCCCGGCGTCCGTCGTCGGCGTAAGCATCGGCGTCCGCATTTAGTTGAAGTTTACTGCAAGCAATCATTTGTGCTGTTTTACAGATTTATTTTGAAGTAAAGCTATCAACTGGTAAAACAAAAATTTGGGGCTTAAAAAGTTAATTATGTCCTCTGTATTACCTCCCTTATAATCATACATTTTGTCAAATGCATGTGCGTAGCCAACTAAAACGCGTCTTCTCTTATACATATCCGAGAGCAGCAAAGGTTCTGGTAAGGCTGCGCGTACTCGCAGGCTCGTCTGAGTCAGTGCTGGTCGCCTTTGTGAACAAGACACATGTCATGCCCATGAAGCCGATGCCACGTCTGGACGTTGCATCGACGTCGCACTAAATAAGCACGATTTTCCTGGTAAGGCTTTTACGTGTTAGTCTGTCCCAGACAAAAATGTACACCATATTTTTGAAGTTCTGTGGTGTATTCCTTGCTGCCAAAGGATAACCCTTTTATAGAACATATTTGACGTCACTACAGCTGGTGTTTGGGAATGTGTGGCGGCCCTAAAAAGTCCCTCGCCCTACATCATAGTGTAGTTTATATTTTCTTGTCCTTTGGGATCATTGATTCCATTCTGGATATTTAGAAAATATTTGAGGGTCACTGATGAGGCCTATTTGGCCGAAACTAGCTAGTCTGTCCCAGACAAAAAATGTACACCATATTTTCTAGTTCTGTGGTGTAATCCTTGCTTCCGAAGGATAACCCTTTTATAGAACATATTAGCTGTCTGTCTTTAACCATTGAAAGGAGGACAAAGTACGTATAAACATATTCACGAACCCGGCGAGGAGCGAAACCGCAGCGTCGGTGCGCATCATACTGTAATGGTTAAAAATAAATCGGCATTTATGAACAGCGCGAGCTGCTCACTCGCACACGTTTTATTCTGGTGGAAAATTTGTCAGCAAAGACAGAACCATGCACATGTTAAGTTTTTAAATTGTTCGTTTGACACGCAATTTGATTTCAGAGATTTTGTAAAATTGACCATCATGGTAGGATATGTGGTCTCTTTCTGCCTGAGTTCGAGGCATGATCGAGACAAGTTCTGCAATGGTTGTGTGTGTGTGTGTGTGTGTGTGTGTGTGTGTGTGTGTGTGTGTGTGTGTGTGTGTGTGTGTGTGTGTGCGTGCGTGCGTGTGTATGTGTGTAATCGGGTTTAACGTCGCTTTCAACAATTTTTCAGTCATATCACGACGGTGTCTGGTTGCGACAGGGAGCTCAATGCTCACTTTTATGGTGCTGCCTCACTGAAGTATCATGTCCCAGACACATTACATGATACCACACCCAGTCACACTATCCTGACACTGGGTCGACCAGTCCTAGCTCTACCCCGTAAATCTGAGTGCCAAGCGAGGAGCAGCTAGTACGATTGTTAACGACTTTGGTATGTCGCGGCCCGGGATCGAACCCGTGACCTCCCGTTCCCCGGAGCGGACACTCTACCAACTGAGCTATCGGGTCCGGTCTCTGCAATGGTTTAAAACCGTCTTTCTCTTCACCCACCGCTTATAAAGGAACGGATAATAATGGTCCTAACTAAAAGAAGAAAAAACAACATATCACTTTCATAGAGACCACCCTACACCAGCCTGTAACTGGACTCTGCAAAATTCAACTGTCAAACTCTCTTCGTAAACTCGTCCTGGAAAGTCTGAGTGACGATGAAAAGTTTGAGACTCCGAGAGACGTGTGACTCAAGTGAGAAAATTAACTTTTGTAATCTTTAGGCATTTGTTTTTTTTTTTTTTGTTTTTTTTTTTACAAATCCTTAAGAAAAGAAAAGCATTACATCAACAAGTCCGTGTACTGAACAACGATGATCTTGTTTTTAAGGTAACCAGTCACTAGAAGCACATTGAGGCTACCTCATATGTACTGAACAACCCTATAAACCCAACGTTGGGTTTACAGGGGTACATTATTTTCCTTTTAGGGGGTTCAGAACACCGAGCACCGACAATCTATATTTGGACTAGAAAAAAGAATATTTTTCACATCACGAAAACACGCCTGCCTAATTTTGACCCCAAGACAGTGGGTAGTCGTAAGAACCGCGTCATCGAGGCGGTTCTAACGAGTACCCACAATCTATGTATAGAGAAGAAATATGAAAAAATCTGAAATTTTTCATTTGGGTGGCAAAATTCTGTATATATTTGAATAGGCGTGTTTTCGTAATGAACTGAAAATGCTAGTTCATGAGATTTTAGCACATAGATGTTTTATAATGATCCTAATGCAGAAGACCATACAACAAACGCTCGTACGTCGAATACGGCAGTTAAGATAATTTCACCATCCTACCTGGAATCCAGTATTCCTGCTTTTTACAGAGACCTTCAATTATTGGAATTAACACATATATGCCTTGCGGTTCTTTTTGAGACATTGGCAAATAGTGCAGACCCAGATCAGACGCCACATCTGATCAAGATCTAAACTGTTTGCTCAACGTACATGCATTTTTTTTAAAACTTACCACAAAAAATGACATCCTTATTGGTTTGGTCGCCATGAGGCGGGCAAACTGGGTATAATGACCAGATTGTAACTGTTCCATGGAGGGGCACGTGACGTGATCAACCAATCAGCTTTAACGATGATGCAATACTATACTGCATTTACAGGAAACAGCCTGTCTGAATAGCGAAACAGACCGAAAAGCAAGCGTTTCAACTCCAACAACTGATCCGGGTGTTCGAATTATTAGAAAATATCAGATTGGAAATTTATCAGTGTTCGAACTGTTTGATCTGAAAGAATTCCATGCATTGGACCAGGCTGGGTTCAATATTTTAAACGACTACGTTTTTTCCCGCCGCCCTGTCAATCCGCACGTGATTAGAAGTTATAAATATCACTTATGCAGTGCAGAACCGTTTGATCTATAAATAAGTTAGTGTGTGCAGGGGGTCTTTGAATGCGAGCTTATCATGTAGTTACAAGTATAAGGTTACACATTATCATTAATGATATTTACACCTATTGAACTATCACTATTCCCTTTAAAATGGGCGAGTCAATTTGTGATCTCAGTAATAACAGAAATTGATTTGTTTGGAGCAAATTCTTTTCTTAAGAGAAGCCCATATATTTTTCAAAGAATTTCCAGATAGTCTGTAATATTTTTTTTTTTGTTCCGGCTACACCGCAGCAGACAAAGTCCAGCTACATGTATATACGGGATGTGATGTTGAAACCCGCACGTGCAGCTACCCAGTGGAGCTAGGCGCATAGATACTTCACCCCCCCCCCCACACACACACACACACACACTCACACACCTATATTGTTTAAGCGCATAGTGAAGCCTCAGGCGGACTGCGCAGCCTTGTTTGTGTGTTCTCTGTTTACTCATAAGCTGTCTCAAATCAGCGTAAGCCGGGGACATGTAGCAATCCAATGCCCATCGAAGAAGTCCGCTGAAGACTGATTAGACTGCGGATGCAAAACCACCATGTTATTTAGGTAGGCAAGTAACAAGAAAATGAAAATGCGGACATCATACACAATTTTAACATGTGCATGTGCGATCTTCACTTTGTGCGCGATGAAACGTTTCAAACCTCTTGAACATTGAAGACACAATCCCGATTGCACAACTGCGCAGACTTATCAGTCTTTTCTGTACGCACATGCGCAATAAGTATTTTACTCGAGATAGGGGATCTGAACAGACTGATCCTTGCACTTGGTAGCTTAGGGTGTGTTTGTAACGTCGCAAGCAGATTTGGCCGGTTAAATGTGTACACAGTCGTTTTAAGCCGGCGCACGGCGAAATAAAAAAACGTTTCAAACGAAGGACCAGATCAGCCTGCGCATCTAGCCAATGTGGCCATAGTTTTCACCTGTTGTTCTTTGATTAGCACAGAGGCCATGGTAGGCACATACGAACAACGAAGACTGTTCAAACTGCATGCATGTGCAGGCTGACCTGAGTCTTCGCCCATTGCATATGACTTATTTTCTAATTCATGTTCCCCGAAATTACTTCCAATAAAACCTTGTCACCGTGAAATAAATGGGCATCTTCACTTGCTCCTCAGAAAACCAGGGTAACCCAACAGGTTACCTGAATAAAACTACCTTTTTGCATGCAACAACCATGAATTTCACTCGCACGTGCTAAAAGACGTTCTGTGGAAAAAGGCGGGAAACTCTCAATTAATATTTAAAGGGGCGCTTCTGCTATTAAAGAGGCATTGAATCAAATGCCACAGCACAAGGAAAAAGGGTAACACTGTCACACAAATAATAATGAAAGTGGAAGCTACGCTCCAAAGAGTCTGAGAGCAAAGCGAAAACACTTACATATGCATGGTGATCCAAGCCTTTGTAGGCCACAATGCTACATCAACGACTAGGATCAGCCTGCACATTGATGCAATGTGATCAGTCTTTACTGAACCCTTAAATCTTACGAAGTCATAAGGCTAAGTGAAACCCTTTGCCTTACATACCGGTAGTGGGTGCGCATGTTCAGTGTTTGCAGGTCGTTGAGAAACCAGCAAAGACACATCTTAGCGTACTCATGCAAACCGATTAGAGTCTTCGCTGATCGCATGAGCCTGATGCAGACAATGGAATTTCACAACATAAATAAGCGAAACTCCTGTGGCTCATCAAGGTTGATCTAAGCACTTGCTGCCTGCGTTTCTCACAGTCTGATCAGTATTCGGTGATGGTATGAACCTTCCATTACCACAGGGCTATCCAATTGAGAGAAGCGAAAACCATTTGCCTCACAGAGTGCATGTTAATCCGAGTCTTTGGAAGTCGCACATATTTCATGCTAAGTTTTCTTTTTTTCGTGCGCTAGCTCATATACGACCAGTACGATGTTGTAATGATAAACCCGGGAACGGTCCGAAATGCCACAGCACAAGGACAATGCATTTTCGGCATTTTTTGTGTGTTCAAAGTATTAAAAATTCTGATTTCTGAAAAAATTGGGAGTTCGAATTAAATGAGAAAGTTTTCAGCCACAGAATCGAAATAATTTTGGGTGTTCGAACTGCTAGGGTATTCGAACTAATTGGTCACCTACCGTAGTCTTCCATTTTTACCGTATTTCGCAACACATATTCAAATACATTGTCATTTTTTTGGCCAAAAAAAAAAAGAAATTTTAAAAAGAAAAAATGGAATATTCAAGTTGCTTTTTTTGCTCAAAACATAGATTGCGGGGAGTCGATAGAAACGAGGCGATTCTATCGAGTACCCACAATCTGCTGTCTCAGAGCATGAATACGGAAATTAATGTTTACCCCTGCAAACCCGAGCTTTACTATATAAAAGTGTAGATTACATTTTCTTGTCCCTTGGGATCATTGATTCCATTGTGGAATTTTGAAAATATCTGAGGGTCACTGATGAGGCCTAATTGGCCGAAACTAGCTAGTCTGGCCCAGAAAACATGTACACTCCATATTTTTCAGTTCTGTGGTGTATTCCTTGCTTCCAAAGGATAGCCCTTTTATAGAACATATTTAACTTCACTGTAACTGGTGTGTGGGAATGTGTGGCGGCTGTAAAACGTCTCCCTGCCCTACATCATAGTGTAGATTTGCTTGTCCTTTGGGATCATTGATTCCATTGTGGAATTTTGAAAATATCTTAGGGTCACTGATGAGGCCTAATTGGCCGAAACTAGCTAGTCTGGCCCGGACAACATGTGCACACCATATTTTTCAGTTCTGTGGTGTATTCCTTGCTTCCAAAGAGTAACCCTTTTATAGAACATATTAAAGGGGATCACAATTCTATAGGCATGATTTCGTGATGTGAATACAACTTTAAGGACCTTATGGCTGCTACTCTGTTGACTCTGTCCAACTGAAAAAGGGGTCTACTCTGAAAGGGGAAGTATTTGCTCCTCAAGGGGTCTACTCTTAAAGGGAAGAATTTACTTCCCAGGAGCAAATTCTTTCCTTTAAGAGTATACCCCTTAGACATATCAAAAGAGAAATTACTTTTGCTGGAGTAGCAGTCATTTTCGCAAATTTTACGTTTTGCAATGCCATTATGGAGTAAGTCCATGGGGCCATGGAAACGAAAAACAACAGAACATAACT
This sequence comes from Lucinisca nassula, assembly GCA_963580285.1. Classification (NCBI taxonomy): domain Eukaryota; kingdom Metazoa; phylum Mollusca; class Bivalvia; order Lucinida; family Lucinidae; genus Lucinisca; species Lucinisca nassula. The sequence goes on from OY757024.1 coordinate 14,895,871, forward strand.
ACTACTACTCACAAAGTGTGGCTGGCTGCGATAGATGTCGGATGCAGTCTGACTGGCGATAAGGAAGGCTTGGTTTTGATACCTACGAGGGTCGGCAACATTCTTTCGTGGGGATTGATTATGAAATCTTTTCTATGGTCATTCTCTCCCTTCCGCTGATTCAGGAAGGGCAGGGGCCAGTTTTTGGCGACAGAATGTGCACTGAACTTGTAAACCGCTTACGGATAAGCCTGCTCAGGAAAAGCGTGGATAGGTACACTGACAGGCCCAAACATGACCCAAATCAGTGTTGACTGGGCCGTTAAATACAAATAATCAAAACTTGCAAAGTTTACTTCACACAGATAGGAACATATTTATATATTCTGGACATCTTTCGGTACGTAATAATACGTAAATGTTGGAAAGACAGAGAACGTTATTTTTTCCTCATTTATAAAGATCGCTGGGTGTAACGGGCTTCAGTGTGGCCTAGTGGATAAGAGTGCTGACTCTTAATCATTATATCTCTCAACGGTGTAGGTTTGAGCATGGCCCAGGTCACATAATGAGAAGTTCTGCAATGAAAGGTCAGGAGGTTTTTCATCGGGTACTCTAGTTTTCGCTCACCTCCGATTAACGATCGGCTTGATGTGAGTGAAATAATCTTGAAAGTATCGTAAAACCAAACATAAAAAAGATCGCTGGGTGTGTAAAAACATTTACATATCTTTGCTACTAGAATAAACGGCAGTGCCAAGGTCGAAGGTTCTAACTCTTCCAAATATATAAAATATTTAGGGAGCGAAACAAAGTCATAACGTTGATTGGTCGTTGTTTATTGTTCTTGAGCCCAGCACAGATAGCAATAGTTTCTGTTCAAAAACTTCATGACTACTAAGTATTCTACCACCAGTTACAGACTTAGTTGTTAAACGACTTTTTGGCGCATTCGATGGGAGCTATTGTATCTGATAAGCCGAGAATGGTGTTATTTATTTCCACTCAATACTTGACGTTTTACTAATCAGTTTCTTTTACAATTAAATTGTGATCCAGAAAGATATACAAAAGGATTGCAAATTTCAGGTTTTTGCGGAGGTACCACTCAAAGAAACGGCCGAGGTTTAAGATACAGTCTGATTCGCAGCACTTTGTCTGGGCAGGCTTAGATCTTCCTAGGCGGTTCAGCAATACAGCAGTCCAATATATTGCCCAAAGGTCTGATCGGCCCCAGTCCATCGGGGATTGAAGAAATAGATTGGGCTGCATGATGCTTCCACACAGAGCTGATACCGGCCGCACATGAGTAGTGTTAAATCGCCTAGAAAGTCTAAGCCTGCTCAGGAAAAGTGGCTCGAGTCGGACTGTTCATGCATTTCAACCATTTAGTTTCATTGGGCGACAGGGCTTGAGAAGGAGTTTTATCTGCCCGTTTTATCTCAGTACTGAGTAAAAGTCCCAAACAAAATTGGAAGCAATGTCTCAAAAAAGACTCATATAGTGATAACAGGGACGATAACAACAAATGAAATAGATAACCAAGGCCGTATAGAAGGCCTGATGACTTAGGAAAAATCTTTTTATATGCCCGTTTGAAAAACAACAACAACAACAAAAAAAAAATACAAAACAAAAAAAAAAAAAAAAACGGTCGTATTAAGTTATGGGGTTGGTGTCCGTCCGTCCCTTCGTAAACTTTTTTTTCGTTTCCGTATAACTCCTACTATACAGTTTTCATCCGATCAAGCCTAAAATGTGTATGTAGTAAGGCTAAGATGTGAAGATATGCCACCAAATACTAACAGAGTTATGACCCTTTGAAAAATTCGGTTTACATTTTTGTTTGGTTAAGTTTTGTGCTATACATGTGTAAACCATATGTAAGTTGCATTTAGTTTATACTTGCCATGACGTTAAACACTTTACCACAGAATACTCATCACTACCTACCCCTCCTGATACCAAGGTCACAGACTTCGAAATTTTATGTACACGTTTTGTATTTAAGTTTATTATTTTTATTCAAAAAATGCATTAAGCGGGATAATAATATCAGCTGGCTCAAATCAGAATGTAGACTGACAAGACCAAACCTATTGGATGCTTTTTGAAAGCAGCCAACTTGTGCTTAGAAATGGACCATTCCAGACTTATAAAGGTGGAATATTTTTGGCACCTATGGGCTAATGTCAAAAGGACGAAAGTGAAAGTAGGATCTGTTTCTACTGTAACTTTTTTTTTCTTGGTTTGACTTCTTGGGAACGCTTTATAAATAGATATCTGGAAACGCTTTATAAGTAGACATCGACGGGCACTGCATATTCCTGATTATTCCGAACGTGTTTTCACTGCGTAAATATGTGGAGAGCAGTCTTATCTGTAGGGCTTTCATAGTTACGTCATAAGACGGTTAGAAATAAACTGGGGTATCACCAATCCAATCTAAATGGCTTCCAATCGAAATTGGAAGCCAATAAAAGCCGGGATGGAGATAGAAGTAATGTCGGGTAGGCTGAATGGTGGTCTATGGTGTGGGAAAGATATGTTTTGTTTGATTTGAGGTTTAACGGCCCCTTCAATGTTATTTAGGGCATTTTGGAGACGTTGCTTCCAGTTATGTTGGTCATTAAGCCTTCATTGAGATTAAATGCCATCTCAATCCCGCCGGCTTCGGTAGGTCAGTCGGATGCGCGTCTGACTGGTGATCAGGAGGAAGCGGGATCGATACCTGCCGGAGTCGGCAACATTCTTTCGTGGAGATTAATCATGAAATATTTTCTACAGTCATTCTCTCCCTTCCGCTGATTCAAGAAGGGCAGTTGTCAGTTTCTGGCGAAAGAATGTGCACTGTAATGGTTAACTGCTTACGTATAAGCCTGCCCAGGAAAAGTGTGGTTAGGTAAACTGACCGGCTCAAAAATGACCTACATTAGTGTTGACTGTCCCGTTAAACTCAAATACAAACAAACAAACAAACAAACATCTCAATCCCTGTCGCCCATTGACTCGCACGACTTTGTTTGGACAGACTAAGACCTTCTAAACGATTTACCAGTACTCTCAGCTCATGCAGCCAAATCCATTTCTCCAAGTCCCAATGGGCGGGGGCCAGGAGATATATATGAATCTGCTTGGTACTCCATACATCTCAAGTAGAGTATTTGTTTGTTTGATTTGAGGTTTAACGACCCCGTTAACTCTGTAAAGGTCATTTTGGAGACGTTGCTTCCAATTTTGTGGGACTTTTACCCGACCTTGAGATGAAATGACATCTCAAGCCCTGCCGCCCAAATGAACCACGAGGGTTTATTTACATGGACGGGCTGACTCGTACCGCTTTGCCTGGGCAGGCTTAGACCAGTACTCGTGTGCGGGTCGGTTTCAGCTCTGCATGGAAGCATCGTGCAGCCCATCTATTTCTTCAAGCCCCGATGGGCAGAGGCCGTCAGATAGAGTCTTATATGGATTAAGTTAATACTATATATAACGACCATGTGCATTTTTCACCAGAAAGCATGCACGGATTGCCTGTTTGGATCATTATAATCTTACGTCCGATTAGGTGCGCAGTCCTCATAGAGGTGATTCCAGAGGGCCGGAATTTCCAGATCTTACGGCTGGTTCCGATATTTAACTGCACACATGGCGGGCGTTCAGCGTATGCCGTACGTTGCTTTGGAAGCCTTACGGGCTGAAAAGGCTGCACGGCAGATAGGTCCCTTTGACCGGGCATCATCTTCCAGCGATGATGAAGACTTTGAAGATTTTGAAGATTTTTACAATAAACAATCACGTGTTTTAGGGAGAAATCATTAAACCAAACGCTTTGGCGTTGATTTATGGAAATCCATAATTCGAATTATGGAAATCCATAATTCGAATTATGGATATCCATAAATCAGAGGAATAATGGATATCCATAAATCGAATTAAGGATATCCATAAATCAGAGGAATAATGGATATCCATAAATCGAATTAAGGATATCCATTATTCGAATTATGGATATCTAAAAATAGATCTGAATTATTGATATCCATTAATCGAATTATGAATTTTCATAATTCGATTTATGGATATCCAAAATTCGAATTATGGATATCCATTATTCGATTTATGGATATCCATAAATCGAATTATGGTTATCCATAATTCGATTTATGGATATCTATAAATATGGATTAAATAGTAAAACGGCGCCCCATACGTGTTTTCGTAATGTCGGAAAACCGATTGGCCAATCAAAGCCAAAATGTTTTGAACCTCTTTGGGTAGGGGGAACGTTAGTTTGTTCGCGGCATCTGGGTCATATGACCAAGATGGCTACCATACCCATATATGGTCAAACCATTGAAAAGCTTCTCTAGGACCAGTCAAGAAACTTTGTATGTAACAGATAGGACTCCAGCACATCATAATGTGTTCAAATGATGATCTAAGGGTTACCCCGAACTTATCTCCAGACACGGTCAAATTTTACCACCTATCCTTTTCTATAGGAAAAAATTAAAATAATTAATTTTTCAGAAATTATTACAGCCAGTGAAAGTTGGTAGCCAACTAATTGAGATTCTTTACATGTGTGTGGATTTGATGAGTGAGTGTTTGAGTTTTACGTCCCACCAACAACTAAGGTCATATGGAGACGGGACCACGGTTTAAAGACTCATCCGAAAGTCCGGAGAAGCCAAGGATCGATCCCGCGACCCCTAGTTTACAAGGCGAGTCGCGTAACTACTACACCACGGAGGCTTCTGTGTGGATTTGGTACCGATTCCTCACATGTGTGAAGTATTGGTATCAATTATACTCTTGTGTGAGAAATTGGCACCAATTCTTCTCATGTGTGAGGAATCGGTACCAGTTCTTTACATGTGAGACGCGTGTAATAGCAATTGGTACAAATTCTCCACACCCCATAAACACAGGTCACAGGTGCGACGAATACTTACCATTTCTTTACACGTCAGACATTGTCAACGAATTCTTCACATGTGTGAGGAATTGATACCAATTCTTCACAACCTATAAAAAGTCGCACTCGTTTTTCACAGGTGTGACGAATACTTACCAATTCTTTATACGTCAGAAAATTCAGACATCAAAATGTTTCGAAATTGACCATATGTAAATTTGGGTGTGAAATTTACGAAATGAGAAATTTACGGTTCAACAAAGCCATCCCTAGACATATTGGAAGTGTTGGTGGTGACAGTGACGCAGGTGTGTGGCAAGGTATACTGTCTTCTTCTTCTTCTTCTTCTTCTTCTTCTTCTTCTTCTTCTTCTTCTTCTTCTTCTCTTTTAAATCATATTATGCCGATTACTAAATTTCGTTTAAATATACACGTGTAGCTTTTCAAAAAATCTTAGAAAAAGTAGAAGTAAAACAAAGATCAGGAATCGATACAATTAACTTACTCCACCCATCAAGGACACCAAAGGGAAAGAAACACCAACATTAAGCGACCAGTCCATAATGGAAACCTAAACAAAGGAAGGCCATAAGGACAGTTACTTTCCCACAAAATGGCCATATGGCCGTCCAAAATAAAAAGACACAAGTGATACACACAGTAAGTAACAAACAACGACATAAATAAACCGCCACAGAAGAACCGCCTTGGAACGGTCAGTGAAAAGATTTCCACTGGCGGGCTTAAATCGATTTTACGTGGCCACAATCCTCGCCCTTACTTCCGTCGCGATTTAGACAAATAATTTGTTCAGTCCGCATGAAGGCCTCCTAACTCGTCAGTGCAACATCTCCGTGAACACAAAAAATCAAAGAACCACAGAGGTGAGACATTGGTGAGGACTCGACAGCAAGAAACCACTGAAATGCTGGAGCAAAAGAAAACCAACAGTTAGACTCCGATGGGCCCGACCAGAGACAGAGCATTAGGCACCAACCAACATTACCTTGAATGAGATCTCTCTAATTCTCAATAAGCCTTTACGTTGGAGCCGTCATAGAATCTGAGGCCTGACCCACCGGCGTGCAATTAAAGAGGGAAGCAAAGTTGCCAACCGTGATTGGGTTAACTACCATGCATGCAGTCTGTCGTATAACATCCATGTTGTACCCAATCTTTTTATATCGAAGAATGATTTTACGAAATTGGGTGCTGAAGTCATTGCGGTTATTTATTTTTCTGAATTTATATACTAAGTCACCATAAAATTCGGGTTCCGATAGACCTTGTTGCAGAAGAGATTTAAGTCCAATATTGAATTTTGAAATTAAATCAGAATGGCGTCTATAAAATTTTGAAAAGGCTTTGCGTAGTTTATGGTACAGATATAGGATGGCGCACGAGGAACATCACCATCCAAAAAAGGAAAATTTACAATCTCAAAATCAAAGTCATCGCGTTTATCATAAATTTTGTACGAAACAAACCCATCTACAATAGATAGATGTAAATCCAAAAACTGGGCCTCGGTATCAGAAGAATTTGCTTTATTTAACTGAATTTCTGGGGGGTAAATCTGACTGATCAAACCATCGAAATAGGTATTATCAATATTTAATAAATCATCTAAATATCTAGAAGTGGAGCTAAAAGCTTCAATAATTTCAGATTGGTTATCAATGGAAAGCGACAACATGAAGTCTCTTTCATAACAATACAAGAACAGATCAGCCACAAGAGGTGCGCAATTCGTACCCATCGGAATATCCACAATTTGTCTAAACAACTAAGTACGGAATCTAATATAAATATTGTCAAGTAGAAAGGTGAGTGCATCACACACTTTCTGACATGGCCAAAGTGTATAATTCTTATGCTCTTTAGAAGTGAAAAATGCATTTCTGACATTACATGCAAGATAGAGAGAATCTTCTCTGTGAAAAGCCCATTCAATTGAATCACTAAGCTTTTCTTTTATAAGATTATGAGGAAGTGTAGTGTAAAGAGTGGAAAATCGTGAATAGACAGACTTGAAGCACGAAAATGTCTGGATTTCAATTTATTTAAAACCTAATTCGAATTTTTTATAGACCAAAAGAGATTTCTTCCTGATCTTTCAAAGACTTTATCACAATATTTAATCACATGCGTTTTAATAGCAGTAAGACAGGAAGTTAATAATTTAGAAAGTTCAGTGGTAGTGCAAGAGCTAGAATTTGCAATAAACCGTGCTTTGTAAGGTTTTTTATGAAGTTTTGGTAACCAGTATAGCGTAGGAAGCTTGTCTTGGCCATCTGTAACACACACAGCAAACTTGGTGGCTGAATGACAAACATGTTTCTCTACTATAGCTCTCTCTTCAGCTAACGGCTGCAGTTTATGGACCTTAGTACCACCAAGCTCCTGCTTAAGCGTGTTAACATAGTGGAGCCGTCACACAGCGACGACGTTGTTAGCGGCCTTGTCTGCAGGGGCCAAAACAAACTTCTTATGAAATACTTGAATACCTAGTTTAAGATGACGTAAAGACGTCTTGGGCTTAGGAGGTAATAAGTTTGTATTTTGAGAATAGAAAGAAATGCGTTTATTCACTAGTTTTAAAATGCTAAGTTTCCAGTCCTTAAGGGCTTTATGCTCAACATACTCTCGCTTACACCATCGATTACCGAATTCATTCAAGGAAGCAGCGATTTCATCTCTACATTTACTGAAATCAATTTTAGAAGGAAACCGATATTTCGGTCCTTTAGAAATTATATTCCTTATCCTAGAATCAGGAATAATTTTCAAATTGCCAGTAATTACATGACCAGCAGCAGGATAGCAATACACTGACTTTTTACAATCACATGAATCAGGAGTATTAGTATCAATATCAAGATCTGAAACAAGTTTATTGAAATTAAAAATGATAGATCTTACAGGTTTGTTATATTTATAGCAAATTATAGGTGTTTCAGTATTTTGAAAATAAGCAGGAATGGAAGAAAGCACCGATCTCTCACGGAAGATACTGGGCAAATCTATAAAATCCATACCCTTATTAATGAAGGATATTTTGAAGAAATGGCGTTTATGATTGATTTCAGAATCAATGTAAGGACGGAGAGTATGCTGAGTATAGCCTCTAGTTAAGAGAGCAGCATCATATAACTGATGAGAACTATCATAGAATTTATTCGCCTCGGTGTCCAGAAGACGTAAAACAGAAACGGGTAATGAACTTAAAAATGAAAGCATAGAGTGGCGTCCATGATTTAATAATATAATTGACAGTCACTTCAGTCTAGTATTGTTTCGTTTAAACGCACGTGATTTACGTTTAAAGTTACCATTTTTCCTGGTGCCGTGAGATCTAGTTCTGCGTTTTCGATATTCCAGGAGCGAGAAAATATCAAAGTCCGGCATTCTGGAAATATTACCCTCATGATAAATGTTGTCATTAAATCCCAGTGGAAAAGGGGTCTGTAAAAATTTAATCCATTTCAGTTCAGCCTCATGTCTTTTGATTATTTTGAATCTAGATGTAGAATTTGCATCGTAATAAAGTTTTTCCACTGGTTGTATAACAATGTTATTTACAGAATGACATGTACGTCGAAAGTGACGGGACAAGAAAGTGTCAGTTTTCTTAGGCTTACTCATTCTACGATAATGCTCGTTCAATCTAGTTTTAAGCATGCGGTTAGTTTGACCAACGTACTGCATATTACAGTTTGCAGCACGTCATGTAATTAGATAAATTAAATCTGTAGACTGTCATGTCAAATCAGACATGTTAACTACAGAGAAGCGTCTACCGTTTACAGATGAAGTAACGGTAGACGCAGTGCTTAAATGCGAACAACATCTGCACCGCTTGGCATTGCACTTAGAAATACTAGGCAAGCCTTCCGTAGACAAGTTAAAGGATACAGCGGTCTTGAACAGTTCTGCGTTGTGTTATCCAGGGTCCGACACTGGCTCCAAAACTGCATCTGGTGAGGAAATCACGACGACCATACTGACATTGACCACCCGTCAGCATTTGTATACCCACAATTCCAAACAACTTATTAGAAACCATATTATCGCTGATAGGTGACTTTTGTTTCAAATACAGCTAAGCACGGGGCATGTCAAGACATTTCCCAGTGAAAACCAACATGTCATCTCCGTTAGGAATGACAAAAAGTCTGTTCTAATATCAACATAGACAACTGATAAACTATCTTAACATGTCGGTACAGTTATCTGGTTAAATTTGTTTGTTTGAGTGAGGTTTAACGTTCCCGTCAACACTATTTCGGGCATTTTGGAGACGCTGCTTTCAATATTGTGGGACTTTTACCCGACATTGGGATAAAATGTCATTATATGCAGGGACGGTTCAACTCGCATCACTTTGCCTGGGCAGGCTAAGACCCACTAAGCGGTTTACCACCACTCATGTACGGTCGATTTCTGCTCAGCGTTAACCATTTATACCTCCTTTACTTAAATATGCACTTGCGCACACATAACAAACGCAAAATCAAAGCACTTAGAGTACTGGTGGGTCGATTGTCGCTGACTATAGGTCGGAAAAGTCCTGGACTGTGATTTGAACTGCTTAATTTACCATTGAAATCCGATTTTTAAGTAAATAGTGTAGATCATGATCAGACGCCGCATTCTGTGGCGTCTGGTCTGGGTCTTCACTGTTTGCCAAGCCCAACCTATGATTCCAAGATAACCCTCTTACACAACACTCTGACCTCAGTCACTGCGGCTGTTTTCTATACAAAAAGTTATTCGGACAAGTCTGTTATAGTCACGTGGACTGAAGAGCTTTTCTGCTTAGGAATTTTGGGTAGTCGAAAAAGGAGCTCATCACGAAAACACGCCTATATAATTTTGACCCCCTTGAACCCCACTTTTACATAGTGAAACTGGGGTTTACAGGGGTAAACCTTATTTTTCATATTTCTGCTCAAATACATAGATTCTGGGTACTTGTTAGAACCGCGCGTTCACACAATCTATTTTTGAGCAGAAATATAAAAAGTATCAGATATTTATTTTCTGAAAATTTTCATTTTTGTTTTTAGGGTAAAATTTTCAATTTATTTTAATAGGCATGTTTTCGTAATGTCTGCTGATCAACCCTACTGTTCGTCATGGGATTTGTTGAGAAATATTCGTCTCTGCACATGCGCTTGAAGTTCTGAGCTCAAAACCTAAATAACGGGCCCCCGTGGCCTAGTGGTTAAGAGCGCTGACTCTTGATCATCAGGTCTCTCACCGCTGTGCTTCGAGCCTCGCTCGGGTCAAATGTGAGACGCCAAGTTCTGCAACGGAAGGTCAGGTGGTTTTTCTCCGGGTACTCCGGTTGTCGCCCACCTCTGATTAACGATCGGCTCGATATGAGTGAATTAATCTTGAAAGGGCCGTAAAACCAAAAAAAACAAAAAAAAACAACAACAACAAAAAATAATAAAAATAATAATAAAAAATCTAAACATGAATGTTAATATTGACGTAGTCAATATTCAATTTCGTTATGGCCCTTTCAAACAAATTTGAAATGTTTAAGCATTTAAACTTCAAGCGCCTGCGATCTTTCCGACATCATTCTTCAAGAGCCTTTGCACAGGTTTACAACATTTTTTTGCAGTTTAATTTCAATCTGATTTGGCATTTACATGTTCAAATGTTTACATCAGTGACCAGCCTTGTAGCCTGTTGTGTAAACTAAATATGGGAGAGTTAAGGATGGAGTTATTCTTGGTGACTGTTGCGACTTTAAGACACCAGTTCGCACAAAACATACATTTTTCTTCATGGCTCCAAGTGAAATCTGCCTCATAGTGCAGATTTCAGTAATAATCATAGAATAAATCATGTATTTTAACAGAAGTACATGAAATGTAGTTTTTATATTGCGTCGACAGCCGTATCAATAAGACTAGGATACCATCGACGGTCGTGTTTCTAATAATCGACATCCGTATCCCGACATTTTTCAAAGGTCTATAAAAACTCCCAGAGTGCATGAATTCTGTCAAACCCACGTTGTTGTTGAAGCGTAAATGGTAGATAAAATATATAAGGTGTTTTATTGCTTTCCTACTTTTCATAAAGCATTAGATTAATGATATTCTGTGAAAACTGATTTTTTTCGAAAGAACCGGTATTTTATAGCGTTTTTCAGACTCACGACTATCCATAAGTGAACAGACAATTAACAGCTTGTCTCTTTAAAACACCGACATCGTTTGTAAATGTTTAAACTAATGTTTTCGCCTCTCCAAGTGCATCAAAATCGAAGACCCTCTTCTGTCGACACCCGTACTGCTAGGTCGATAACCGTATTTCTCGGTCGACAGCAGCTTTACACAGTACCGGCTCGGTCGACAACACAGGTATAGAAAATGGTATTACCCCCGTGTAAGGTGTGTTTATCGTGTTTGTAAGACTCTGATTAGTACCCACAGCTTGCGTCTCTGACACTGGAATGGGGGTTACCCCTTAACTACCTTTGTTGTAGAAGCCTCCGTGGTGCAGTGGTTACGCTACTCGCCTTGTAAACCAGGGATCGCAGGATCGATCCCGGGCTTCTCCAGACTTTCGGATGAGTCTTTAAACCGAGGTCCCGTCTCCGTATGACCTTAGCTGTTGGTGGGACGTAAAACTAAAACTCACTCACTCACTACCTTTGTTGCGCATTGTTATCAGGAGATATATACATGTACTTGCGACTTGTACTGTCTTTCCGGCATCTTCGTTTTCATACAGCAAACGTATGCGATGCGGACCACTTCAAGCCCATTTTATGCAGTAAAACTGGGATTAATCAGAGAAATATCACAATTTTTGTCTTCTGTTTTCCATAAAAATCAATACAGTAAAATTCCGCTATTAAGACCACCTAAAATTAAGACAAATTCTGCTTTTAAAAGCTTATTTGTAAGGATTCAGGCATTCTACCGGTGTGTTTTCAACAACCAGTGTCCTCTTGTCAGTGACCACCTTTGGGACTGTTCAAAAGTGGTCTTACAGACCACTTTTGAACAGTCCCAAAGGTGGTCTTATTATAGGCATTTTACTGTACTTTATATCGCATCTGCACAAACCAATGTGATTTGGTTTGATTTGGGGTTTAAATAACACAAGCTTAGTTGTGGCGTATATGACCATTTCGATCGCTTGTAAAAAAGCGTGAGAAAGGCACTCTACCGAATCTTCTGATGGACTCAGCGAATTTGACATATATTGACAGCACCTGAATAGCTCCGCCTAGTCAATCTCATCTGCGACTACTATAACTAAGGCTGACATGATTAATCGAATAATCGATTATTCAATCGATAAATTCCAAAAACAAAAAAATGATTATCATTACTGATTTGCTTGCAATCGAATATTCGATAAGTACAATTTGCTACCCAAAGTTCTGCCTTAAATAGTTGTATGAGTGTCAAACAGTGCAGACCCTAATAGGACGCCGCGTTATGCGGCGTTTAACGCGGCGTCTCATCTGGTCCACACTGTTTGCACAGGTCTGTCTGTTCAAATACATATTTGCATATGGTGGGAGTCATGCTCAGACAGAAACCAAGACAGGTAAAATTGTGACCAAATCTTCAGTGATTAGAAATCGATTATCGATCGCAATAATAGGAATGATAATCGATTATCTTTTCAGCTCCGATTAGCCAGCCCTAGCTGTAACTGTTGCGGTCTTATGAAATTTTGATAAAATCATGCGTGATGCATGCCTTTGATGCATATGGCAACTTTGTATAGCTTTAAGAATGGCAAAATATCACATGGTATTTGGTGCTTCTGTTGCAGAACTTATATTGTGGGTACTTGTTAGAACCGCTTCACTCTCCAAACATAGTTTTCTTGCTCACCGTGGTTTCATCTCTGTGGTTGTTGATTTTGTGTTCACGGAGATGTTGCACTGATGAGTTAGAAGACCTTCATGCGGACTGAACAAATTATTTGTCTAAATCGCGACGGTAGTAAGGAGCGAGGATTGTGGCCACGTAAAACCGATTACAACCCCACCCCCACCCCACCCTACCCCAGTTTCACTGGCCGTTCCAAGGCGATCATTCTGTCGCGGTTTAATTTTGTTATGGTTTGTCTTTGAGTGTTTGTACCGCCTATGTTATTTTATTTGGGAAAGCCACTTGGCCATTTTGTGGGAAAGTAACTGTCCTTTTGGCTTTCCGCTATTGATGTTTCCATTAGGGTCTGTTTGCTTCATGTTTGTGTTTTTTTTCCCCGTTGGTGTCTCTGATGGGAGCTGAGGGTTCATTGCCTTCACTTCTGTTTTTTTGGATGCTTGCTATAACCCCTCATTGAGGAAGTTCTAAGAATGTGTGTTTTGGAGGAGAAATGGGACAAATTATGTGTACCCTTACATATTTGTTTTTAATAGATCAGGTGGGGTTTAAAAGGGTATTTGCAACACATACCATTATCAGGTGCTCCTTAAGGCACTGTTTACAATCATATTACATTCTGAAATGCTACTTCCCTATTTGCTATTTTGATTAACATGCAGGTCCACATATATGGTCCCCTTCTATCCCGTGTAGCTCATATCAGGTATGTCTTTCACGAGAGTTGATAGCCAAGAGCTTCCACTCTCTGCAGACTCTCTCTGTCAGCTGCTCCCAGGTCATCTTTGTCCCCCAAAGTCCACCCTGGCCATACCAGCAGAGCTTTCTCTCTTTCAGGATGAGATCAATGTCCTCAATTTCGAGCAGTGTAAGTAACTCATTGGACCAGATGATGATAGTGTCTTGTGCCTTGACATTGCAGATCTGTCTGATTATTTAGGGGATAACTGTACTTAAAATTGTCAATTGGGGAGGTAAATCGGAGATTTTACGGTCGGAAATTTCGTTTTTACGACGACGCGTTAGCGGAGTCGAAAACATAATTTGCGACCGTAAAACCGACGATTTACCTACCCAAATGACAATTTTTAATACAGTTATCCCCATTCTAATGCACTTATTCGGTTGTTAAGTTATAAATTGTACTATTTTGCACAAGGCGGCAAGCACGGTGAGCTGCGTAAAACCAAATTCCAGCCAATATAAAGCGACGTTACGTGATAACGTCGGGTTTCCGACAGTATATCACAGAATATATTGTCGCAAATGTTGACGTGTTCCAATCAGACGTCGCGTTACATACGCAAGTGCATTAGAATTGGTGACGTAGGTTTGTTTTTGTCAATGGCCAAGGTCACTGACATTGAGAATTTCGCTCATCAGACAAGAGCTGTACACACAGCCACAGTTCTTGAAGGCCGCCAGATACTTCTTGTGCAGCTGTCTGGCAGCAATGGTTGCGTCTGTCGTGTCTCTGCATGGGAGGATGCCAAATTGGGAATCGTCTATTTACACCAACTGTTTGATGAGGCCATCCACAATCCTCTCCATGACTTTCATGACCTGCTTTGTAAACTTTAGCCAACAAAAGTTGCCTCTGTCCAGTGCATCACCCTTGCCCTTGTAGAAACGGACAAAACTTTGCTCCAGACAGAGGGTAGCTTGCCATCATGGTTGATTACAGTTGCGATGTCACGGATCATTGAGGCGCCCATGTGAGCTGCTGCTCGTATCATCTTAGTAGAAATAAATTACAGGTAGTCCAGTGTTCCTCATTTGCATAATTATCATATAGGCAGTCCATGTCCCTCATTTGCTTAATTATCATATAGGCAGTCCATGTCCCTCATTTGCATAATTATCATACTGTCAGCTTCCATGTCCCTTGTTCGCATACAGTGTCTCACATTTACACAAAGTATCACGCAGTCCAATTTGAAACAATCAATCATCAGAATAAACAGTTTCAGTATAGATTTTTATCTTGGAAATAATTGACTTGTCACACGCTTTAAAATATGGGAAAAAAGTTTTGATGTCTTGGCAGATTTATTGTAAATTGATTTCTTGACAGATTTATTGTGAAATAAATGCAGTCAAACTTTTAGCTATTTTGGCGTTATTTCAAATCTTTGGTAAGATAGAAAGATATTAATCTGAATAAAACGGTTTTTATATATTCTATAAATCATTGGAACGCAATCTTTATTTTTCATTTATGCTTGTAATATGCTCGTGTTAACACCTATCTTGGTTTTGAACGAATATATTTTAAAAACATTTACATTTCTGTCAGATGAGAAAAAGTGGATAGTTTCGATTTCACTACTTCATTCAAATCATAATTGTGGGTGCTTGTTAGAACCAGCTCATGGAAGTGGTTTTAACGAGTACCAACAATCTCGGTTTTGGAATTAGGGTTTGCCAGGGTATAGATTTAATGGATATGTTAAGCTAACGAAATGCTGTCCTGAAACTTAACACTATCACGCAATAATATCAACTAGTTTAGTATGGCCAATTTTTTGGGGTGTTCTGATAGAATTTCAAAATCAGGATGGACATTTCTGAATGAGTATTCTTATTTAAAGTCTACACTATCAAAAGAAAAGAAAAGTTTCAGGACAGTAAATTGGAGATCCTGCTGTGATTATTTTATGTTGACAATATAGTTACAAAATATTGCTATTACAATAATTACGATTGGTGCTGATAAGGAAACTGGGTAAACTTAGTGGAGTGTGTGTGTGTGTGAATTCGGGTTTAACGTCGCTTTCAACAATTTTTCAGTCATATCACGACGGTGTCTGGTTGCGACAGGGAGCTCAATGCTCACGTTTATAGTGCTGCCTCACTGAAGTATCATGTCCCAGACACATTACATGATACCACACCCAGTCACATTATCCTGACACTGGATCGACCAGTCCTAGCTCTACCCCGTAAATCTGAGTGCCAAGCGAGGAGCAGCTAGTACCATTTTTAACGACTTTGGTATGTCGCGGCCCGGGATCGAACCCGAGACCTTCCGTTCCCCGGAGCGGACACTCTACCAACTGAGCTATCGGGGCCTGTAGGAGAGACGTAATAGCATTCAGAATCTGAATAAGGTGATGCTATTGTTTACAAAAATTTGATTTGAGAGAAAAATTCTTTCTATCAAGACGATCAAAAGAAACCTTCATTTAAATGTTAATTGTAGTCTTATATAATGTCACCTCCATTTGAAAAATGCACACAATACCACTAGGTTTATCCATTTGCCTTAATTTTTGTAGGTTGTGAGATTTTGTTCATCATTAAATCAGTTAAAAATGAAACTTCCTTTCCTTTCTACCCATAAACTTTGAATTAACAGTTATGATGATATTCTGTCCTAGATGATGTAAAAGCATAATAAAAATGATTAATGTTATATTGCGTCTAAGATAAAAATCTATGTTTTAAACAGAAACCTATTTTTATAGTGATGTAAGCAAAAATTTGACTAGTCAATTTGAAGATAAAATCTATACTGAAAACTGTTTTTTTTCTTATGTAAGCAAAAACTGATTGCTTGAAATTGGACTGTCTGTCTATATGGTAATTATGCAAATGAGGGACATGGACTGCCTTTATGATAATTATGCAAATGAAGGACACTGGACTACCTGTAATTTATTTCTACTCATCTTCACCACTATGCCTGATGGTGCCCAGTGCTTTGCCCGCCTTCACCTGAGAGATATCCGTTTTAACCTTATCAATAGTGATTTGGATAGGCATTCCTTCCACTAGTGCTTCATCGTGCAGGTTGTTAAGGTCCTAGTCAAACTCAACCTTTTGTAGTGCTGTTACAGTGCCCTCTGCTTTGAGTCTTCGCTCATTGTCATCTTCCCTGCATCATTCTTTACATGTTTGTCACCTATAATATCAGCATTCTGTCTTCTCAAATGGCTAGCAAGGCGCTATACTTCTGAAGACGTAGGTTAAACATTCGTGTTGGCCTCCTTGTCGGCTTCTTTACTACCATGGTGTTCTGTGCGTCTAGCGTTGCCTTTAGCCGCATCATATGACGCCCTAGTGCCACTACCAGTCTTCCATGATTTAAAAGTTTGAGGCTTGGCTGCAATAATCTGATCAATGCGCTCATTCCACCACCAGGATTCATGATGTCATCGGTAGTGCTGAGTTGTGGCACACATCTCCTCGGTTGTCTTGAGGGTTGTCTTTTACCCCAATCTCGAACAAAATTCCATGGTCCCGAGGGTATTCGTGTCATTGAAGTTCGACTATACGATTTTGTCTTATTTTATGTTTAAAAGGAATGTTTTGACTACTCATTAGAATCGCCTCATCGTAACTCATACTAGCCATACAAAGACGAAAGCCACACAAGCAATAGCCTCTCTGGTGCTATTGTAACCCGTTGTATACTAGTGGACTACGAGGACTGTTCAAATATGAATGCAAGTAAAACATTGTCTCATGCACTAATGCGAAAATCACCTGGAAATAAATATCACAGCGTAGAAAAACATTTTACTAAAACATTTTACCTATTCATTGAAACCAAACCTGTTAAAATCCGTCCACTTAAGCCATGTATTTTGTTCGATAAACACTGTCTACGCTTGTATACTAATACAAAATATGGTTGGAAGAAGGTCAGAGTACGCCGTTGTAATACGGTCCTATATTAAGAGAGAGAGAGAGAGTTTTAGTTTTACGTCCCACCAACAGCTAAGGTCATACGGAGACGGGACCTCGGTTTAAAGACTCATCCGAAAGTCTGGAGAAGCCCGGGATCGATCCTGCGATCCCTAGTTTACAAGGCGAGTAGCGTAACCACTGCACCACGGAGGCTTCTAAGCCTATATTAAGAAGCGTTGTATTCTAAGTATACGGTGCAAAGACATTTTTGATGAAATATGTTCGGTTTATGGGCATAATGAAATGTCTTTTCCGACAGTTTTTCGTTGGTGTAAGAAATTCAGCTGTGGGCTAGGCTCACCAGAAGATGCACCACATGATCGTCGGCCGAAAAGAGCAACACCTGCCAAGATGGTTGCTAGAGTGAAAGAAATAGTTGCTACCGGTGCACGATACACCACTAGGCAAATAGCTAGTATGGTTGGCATCTCATCAGGAGCAGCTCATACAATTCTGAAACGGGATTTGAAAATGAGAAAGATCTGTGCTAGATGGATTCCCCATCTGTTGATAGATGAGCGGAAAAAGACATGCGTTCAGTGCGCCAAGAAGTTGCTTATAAAGTTTCCAAATTACAATGCACAGTATTTCACTTATGTCGTCACAGGTGACGAGACATGGGTTCACTTTTGTTAGCCGAAACGAAAGATTCAGAACAAAATATGGGCAACAAAGTATTGCAAAAGACCATACATTGCAAAGCGGACAATGAGCGTCAAGAAGGTAATGTATGCCATATTCTTTTCAAATCAGGGCCCTGCTATTCAGGTTGCTGTGCCTAAAGGCAAATCTGTAAATGCGATGTTTTACAAGAATAAAGTTCTTCGAAAATTGAAGAAATATTTTCAAAGAACGAAGACCCGCAACTGGTTTGGCAAATGTCAGATTGCTACATGACAATGCGTCATCGCACAAGGCGTTCATTGTGCAAGACTATCTGAAGCAGGAAAAGGTTGTTGAACTCCCTCACCCCCGTATTCCCCTGATCTTGCCCCGTGTGACTTTTTTTGTTCCCGCGGCTGAAAAAATATCTTTCTGCTCGAAAATTTGTACAGCGCAAACACCTCGGTTCTGCAATATTCCAGTGCCTTCATAGGATACCTCGAAAAGACTACCCAAATGCATTCAATGATTGGATCAGAAGACTGAAAGTTTGTATATCTGTTAAAGGGGAATACTTTGAGGGGGACAAAATAAATTTTTCATCGAAATCTATCACGGAATCATTTTTATGTGCTTAGTTGCATTCATATTTGAACAGTCCTCGTATTCCATTGCGATATATTTGGCAATTCCATTTGTCATATAAGAGGAGGCAGGCCTACTTTTTCATTTTAGCTCACCTGTCACGTAGTGACGAGGTGACCTTTTTGGATCACTTTTTGTCCGTCGTCCGTCGTCCGTCGTGTGTGCGTGCGTGCGTAAACTTTTTCTTCAAACGACATCTCCTCCTAAACCTGTGAATGGATTTTGATATAATTTCACATGAATTTTCCTTGGATGACCCTCTTTCAAAATTGCCTTAATCGTTCCGCTCCGTTTAACAAAATGGCCGCCAGAGCTAAAAATAGAAATACATTTAGTGACATCTCCTCCTAGGCAAATGGCCCGATTTGAAAATAATTTCACAGGAATGTTCCTTGAGTGACCCTCTTTCAAACTTGCCTAAATCGTTCCGCTCCGTTAAACAAAATGGCCACCAGAGCTAAAAATAGATAAAATTTTAAATGACATCTCATAGGCAAATGGTCCGATTTGAAAATAATTTCACAGGAATGTTCCTAGAGTGACCCTCTTTCAAAATTGCCTAAATCGTTCTCATCCGTCAAACAAAATTTCAATGACATCTTCTCCTAAGCAAATGGCCCGATTTGAAAATAATTTCACAGGATTGTTCCTTCAAAATCGCCTAAATCGTTCCGCTGCGTTAAACAAAATGGCCGCCAGAGCTAAAAATAGAAAAACGTTTAAATGACATCTCCTCCTAGGCAAATGGCCTGATTTGAAAATAATTTCACAGGAATGTTCCTTCAGTGACCCTCTTTCAAATTGCCTAAATCGTTCTGCTGCGTTAAACAAAATTGCCGCAAGGGCTAAAAATAGAAAAACATTTAAATAACATCTCCTCATATGCAAATGGCCCGATTTGAAAATAGTTTCACAGGAATGTTCCTAGAGTGAAACCCTTTCAAAATTGCCTAAATCGTTCTGCTCCGTTAAACAAAATGGCTGCCAGAGCTAAAATTAGAAAAACCTTTCAAGGACATCTCCTCCTAGGCAAATGGCTTGATTTGAAAATAATGTTTCTTAAGTGACCCTCTTTCATAATTGCCTAAATCGTTCCGCTCTGTTAAATAAAATGGCCGCCAGAGCTAAAAATAGAAAAACCTTTAAATGACATCTCCACCTAGGCAAATGGCCCAATTTGAAAATAATTTCACTGGAATGTTCCTTGAGTGACCCTCTTTCGAAATAACCTAAATCGTTCTGCTCCGTTAAACAAAATGGCTGCCAGAGCTAAAATTAGAAAAACCATTCAATGACATCTCCTCCTAGGCAAATGGCTCGATTTGAAAATAATTTCACAGGAATGTTCCTTGAGTGACCCTCTTTTAAAATTGCCTAAATCGTTCCGCTCCGTTAAATAAAATGGCAGCCAGAGCTAAAAATAGAAAAACCTTCCAATGACATCTCCTAGGCAAATGGCCCACTTTGAAAATAATTTCAATGGAATGTTCCTTGAGTGACCCTCTTTCGAAATTGCCTAAATTGTTCTGCTCCGTTAAACAAAATGGCCGCCAGAGCTAAAAATAGAAAAAAAACTTTCAATGACATCTCCTCCTAGGCAAATGGCCCGATTTAAAAATAATTTCACAGGAATGTTCCTTCAGTGACCCTCTTTCAAAATTACCTTAAACGTTCCGCTCCGTTAAATAAAATGGCCGCCAGAGCTAAAAATAGAAAAAACCTTCCAATGACATCTCTTCCTAGGCAAATGGCCCGATTTGAAAATAATTTCACAGGAATGTTCCTTGAGTGACCCTCTTTCAAAACTGTCAAAATCGTTCTGCTCCGTTAAACAAAATGGCCGCCAGAGCTAAAATTAGAAAAACCTTTAAACGACATCTCCTCCTATGCAAATGGCCTGATTTGAAAATAATTTCAAAGGAATGTTCCTTGAGTGACCCTCTTTCAAAATTGCCTAAATAGAAAAACCTTGAAATGGCATCTCCTCCTAGGCAAATGGCCCTATTTGAAAATAATTTCACAGGAATGTTCCTTGAGTGACCCTCTTTCAAAATTTCTTAAATCGTTCCACTCCGTTAAACAAAATGGCCGCCAGAGCTAAAAATAGAAAAACCTTTAAATGACATTTCCTCCTAGGCAAATGGCCCGATTTGAAAATAATTTCCCAGGAATGTTCCTTGAGAGACCCTCTTTCAAAATTGCCTAAACTGTTCCGCTCTGTTAAACAAAGTGGACACCAGAGCGAAAAATAGAAAAACCTTCAAATTCCACTACAATGAAAAATAGCCTCCAAAGATAAAAAAAGTCTTTAGTCCACATCTCCTTAAAGCAGTGAATCCTTCATTTCCATAAGCTTTGAAACATCTTGGATTCAGGTGAGCGATTCAGGGCCATCATGGCCCTCTTGTTATTCTATTTTGGCGGAAAATTCTGTTAGCAAATAGTGCAGGCCCTGATCAGACGCCGCGTTCTGCGGCGTCTGATCTGGGCCTGCACTGTTTGCCAAGGTACCCCTTTAGGGGTTTCCCGCATGTTTTATTTGTTTGTTTGATTTTAGGTTTAAGGTCCCCATCAACACTGTATAGGTCATTTTGGAGACGTTGCTTCCGATTGTGTGGGACTTTTACCCGACTTCGAGACGAAATGACATCTCAAGCCCTGTCGCCAAATGAAACCAATAGGGTTTATAAGCATGGACGGTCGCACCGCTTTGTCTGGGCAGGCTTAGATCCTCTGAGTGGTTTACCAGTACTTGTGTGCAGTCGGATTCAGCTCTGCGTGGAAGTATCATGCATGCAATGGTTTAACCAACTGAGATATTTTTTTTTTTTTTTTTTTTGTTTGTTTGTTTTATTTGAGTTTTTATGTCCCCGTCAACAATATTTAGGTCATCTTGGAGAAATTACATCTCAAGCCCTGTCGTCCAATGAAACCAATAGGGTTTATAAGCATGGACGGCCCCGACTGGCACCACTTTTCCTGGGCAGGCTTAAGCTTTCTAAGCGGTTTACTAGTACTCATGTGCGCTCAGTTTCTGCTCTGCGTGGAACGGACACTAAGCGTTGTGTGGACACTAAGCGCCGTTACAAAATACAATGCAGCACAATCTATTTATCCAAGCCCCGATGGGCGGGGCCACTCAGATATTGTACTTTCATGAAAAACTATTGGTTTAAACAATACTTACAATACTTAAATATACAATACATACACGCAAAATGACAGGATCTGGCGGTAAGCATAGTGCTTATAGGTTCAAATATTGTGTACAGTGTATCTGAATAATGATTAAATAGTGGCATCATTATGAAACCAAATCACAGAGAGAGGAAAGAGAGAGAGAACGAGAGATAGAGAGAGAGAGAGAGAGAGAGAGAGAGAGAGAGAGAGAGAGAGAGAGAGAGAGAGAGAGAGAGAGAGAGAGAGAGTTTGCGTTTTACGTCTCACCAACAGCTAAGAAGGTCATACGGAGACGGGACCTCGGTTTAAAGACTCACTCGAAAGTCCGTGGAGAAGCCCGGGATGGATCCTGTGATCCCTGGTTTACCAGGCGAGTAGCCGAACCACTACACCACGGAGGCTTCTAGAGAGAGAGAGCGAGCGAGAGAGAGAGAGAGAGAGAGAGAGAGAGAGAGAGAGAGAGAGAGAGAGAGAGAGAGAGAGAGAGAGAGAGAAATTCATGTGTCCTGAAGATGATTGTCGAAGATCATGAATAACTATTTTCTGGCTCAGGTCATGATTTTCGATACATTGTCACCACGTCTTCTTATTTACAGAGAAACTTGTTTTACTTGAACACGGCTCGGCTGAACTCACTCTTGATTCCCTAGAGAACTCTTCCTATAGCATTCAGGACTTTTTTTATTTGGGTTTTGCGGTCCTTTCAAGATATCACTTATTTCGAGTCGATCGTTAATCAGTGCGGAAATCGGGATACCCGGAGAAAAAACACATGACCTTGCGCTGCAGAACCAGGCGCGGTTCGAACTCGCAGCGGGAGAAAGACCTAATGCTTAAGTATTAGCGCTCTTATTCACCAGGCCACGGAGGCCAGTATTTTAGGTTATTCGAGGGAGATTTTTTCTGAACTTATCTTGAAAATATTTTTGAAAAGGTATGTTGTGTGTAGATATTAGAATCGCCTCAACGAGGCGATTCTAATGAGTACACACAACATTCCTTTCTGTTATAGACGTTCGAAACAATTCGAGTTCCTCGTAACAGTTCCTCGTAACCATTCGCTATAATTAACCCTCAGTAGATCGAACCGCACTTCTCTCGAACACATTTTCATGGTCCCAAACTAAAGTTCTCCGCTGTTACAAACTAGATCAAACTAAGGCTTTTAGCGGTGTCATATTCAAAGAGAAATGGTATTGGTACCTGGGCCGTTTATTTGGTAAGGGTTTGTCACCAAAATCAGTGTCCAAGTCATTATACGATAATGCAACTGCGTGACGCCCCGCCCATCGGGGCTTGAAGAAATATATGGGCTGCATGATGCTTCCACGCAGAGCTGAAACCGACCCATACACGAGTACTGGTAAACCGCTTTGAGGATCTAAGCCTGCCCAGGCAACGCGGTGCGAGTCGGCCGGTCCATGCTTATAAACCCTATTGGTTTCAGTGGGCGCCAGGGTTTGAGATGTCATTTTCAGTGTCGGGTGAAAGTCCCACAAAATTCGAAGCAACGTCTCCAAAATGGCCTACATAGTGTTGACGGGGACGTTAAACATCAAATCAAACAAATTGATATATTGTCATCACGTCTTCTTATTTACAGGGAAACTTGTTTTACTCGAACACAGCTCGGCTGAACTCGCTCTTGATTCTTCTAGAAAATTCTTCCTATAGCATTCAGGGCTTTTTTTTTTTTTTTTTTGGTTTTACGGTCTTTTCAAAACTATTTCACTTATTTCGAGCCGATCGTTAATTGGAGCGGAAACCGGAGTAACCGGAGAAAATCCACCTGACCTTCCGTTGCAGAACCTGGCGCGTTTCGAATTCAAAGCGGGGAAAGACCTAATGATTAAGTTTTAGCGCTCTTATCCACTAGGCCACGGAGACCAGTATTTTAGGTTATTTTAGGGAGATTTTTCTGAATTTATCTTGAAGAGGTTATTGAAAAGGTGTGGTGTGTGTACACATTAGAATCGCCTCAATTAGGCGATTCTAATGAGTACACACACCATTCCTTTATAGAATAGAATATTTAAAAGATATCCTTAAGTCATTCGCTATGTTTAACCCTCAGTAGTTCAAACCACACTTATCTCGAACAAATTTTCATGGCCCCAAAAGGTACTCGAGCTACTCCGCTGTTACAAACAAGAGATTAAACTAAGGCTTTCAGCGGTGTCATATTCAAAGAGAAATAGCATGGGTACCTGGGCCGTTTATTTGGTAAGGGTTTGTCACCAAAATCGTTCCAAGTCATTACGATTATGAACCCGTGTGACAATAGAGCATTCTTTCATATCTCCAAAGCAGTCATTTTTCAAATGAAAATTTGCAATATTTTCTTCATTTTTACTCCAAACGAAGCTTGTTGGTGCTCGTTAGGACCCCCTCATCATTACGAGAATACACACGTGCGACATTGTGCTTTTTCACCTCTCCAAAATGGCTATTTTTCTAATGAAATACGTGATATTTTCTTATTTATACTCTAAACATAAGTTTTGGGTGTTCGTTAGAACCGCCTCATTGAGGCGGTTCTAACGAGTACCCACAACCTACATGTAAGTCTTGGGGCAATAATATGGAAAATAATGTTTACCCCCGTAAACCCCATTTTTCTCTATATAAAGTGGGGTTTAGGGGGTCTTTATTTCACGGACTTGTTCACGTGGTGTTAACGCCATAATGTCATGGAACAGAAAAAAACAGAGAATGATTACCCCTGTAAACCCTAGTTTTATGTCCTCGCAATTCGAAGATTAGTGAAATGGGTATATAGTGTTACCCCTGTCCGTCCGTCCCTGCCCCTGTCCCTGTGTGTGCATCAAACTTCCTCAACGTCTGCCGTCCTCGGTAGCCCGGACAGAGGCATGTCTGACTGGCGATCAGGAGGTCGCGGGTTTGATACAAGTGCCGGGTCGGCAACAGTTTTTCCTAGAGATTGATCATGAATCTTTGCTACGGTCATTCTCTCCCTTCAGACCCCGCCCTTCGGGGCTTGAAGAAATAGATGGGCTGCATGATGCTTCCACCCAGAGCTGAAACTAACCGCACACGAGTACTGGTAAACCGCTTAGTGGATCTAACCCTGCCCAGGAAAAGCGGTGCGAGTCGGACCGCCCAATGCTTATAAACCCTATTGGTTTCATTGGGCGACAGGGATTGAGATGTCATTTCATCTCAATGTCGGGTAAAAGTCCCACACACTTGGAAGCAACGCCTCCAAAATGACCTATACAGTGTTGACGGGGACGTTAAGCCTCAAATCAAACAAACAAATAAACAAGCAAATATTCTCTCCCTTTCGCTAATTCAAGAAGGGCTGTTGTCAGTTTCTGGCGAAAGTATGTGCACTGTACTGGTTAACCGTTTATGCATAAGCCTGTCCTGAGAACGTTCGGTTAGTTAACTGACGGGCTCGATGTGACCTAAATAGTTTTTACTGGGCCACTAAACTCCAAACTAACAAACAAACAAAAAAAACTCAAGGTCTCTCTTATAAAAAATAGTATATGTCTAAGACCAGAAAAAGGCTCAGACGAGACTGCGCATGCGCAGTCTCGTCTGAACCTTTTCTGGTCGCCTATGCGATAAGAAACTAGTCTCTTGGGCTGGATCAAATAAATAAATAAATTGTTCACCATTCTGATTTGTATGTTTATAATAGATAAATTCGATGGTTTTGGCAAAAATGTAACAAACAAACAAACAAACAAAGAAGCCTCGAGAGTTGAATTCTCGTGTTGTATGTACAAATCAATTCACGTAATAAATAAATAAATAAATAAATAAATAAATAAATAAATAAATAAATAAATAAATAAACTGTTCATCATTCTGATTTATATGTTTGATATAGATCAATTCGACAGTTTTTGTAAAAGTATAACAAACAAACAAACAAACAAGCATCGAGGGTTAAATTTTCGTGTTGTATTTACAAATCATTTCATGTAATAAATAAATAAATTGTTCATCATTTTGATTTATATTTTTACAATAGGTCAATTCGACAGTTTTGGCAAAAGTATAACAAACAAACAAAGAAGCCTCAAGTAACTCTCGTGCTTTATTTAAATTTATTTCATGTTCAAAATTCTGCAAACAATCGGAAGCAATTAACTGCATAACTGATTATATTACATTTGGCGTAAGCTAATGTTCGACGCTATATCCCAAGGCGGAGAGATCTGCCAATTACAAATTATAAATCAAAGCGCCAAAGGCACTGAAATGATAGACAATATGAAAACAAATAAATAAATAAATAATGGAAAGATTTAAAGCCCCCCCCACACACACACACACACAAACACACACTCCCAATCCAACCCCCAAAAATAAATAAATAAAAATAAAATAAGGAAACGCATTTTGTTTACTGGTTTTGGTTATACGACCACTTCAATATTATTTCGCTTACGAGGGTCTTCCAATATTTAACTCGCCTAACCCAATTACTGACCCACGCTTTTCACATGTTATACATCAATGCCTTATACACGGTTACACAAAATTGTATCGTCACTCTAGAATTAATTTTATAAACCCGCTCCGTGCAAGGTAAAATAACATGGCAGGGACCAGTTTTGTCGAATTTTCTTCACAAATTTAGTACAGAGTAGTGATTAGATACCTGATTTTGAAACAGAAGATGAACCAGGAAATGTATGAGGAATTGTGTAAAGTTTACGGAAAGACTGCTGCTTCAAATTCGAATGTTCAAAATTGGGTGGCTGATTTTAAACGTAGTCGAATAACGTTAGAAGACGAGCACCTTAGTCGCAGCTGATTACGTCACTAGAGACAGGCGAATGAAAGTTTCAGAAATTGCTAGAAGATTGGAGAATTCTGAGGGCAGCGGGTTTACCATTTTACATGAACGACTGGGCATGAGAAAGCTTCTAGCGCGTTGAGTGCCAAAATGCGAGCTGTCCGAGTCACTTTTGAAAAAAATATGATTCTGATCCGGAAGACTTTCTTGAAATAATTGTTACCGGGGACGAAACTTGGATCCATCACTATGATCCCGATACTAAACAGCAGAGTAAACAATGGACTGGTCACGGTTCACCACATCCAAAGAAATTCAAGACTCAGCCTTCAGTTGGCAAGGTCATGGTAACTGTGTTCTTGGATAGCAACGTGGTTCTGTTCGCGGACTATTTATCGCATGTATGGCCAGACTATTGATGGGGACTATTATGTTAAAATTGTGGAGCAGTTACAAGCAGCTATAGCACAGAAAATCGTGGAAAAATACAAAAGGTGTGCTGTTGCAACATGTCAATGCTAGAGTCCATACTTGCAAAGTTTCTGTGGACACAATCAAGCGGAACGGTTTCAAACCGTTACCCCATCTACCCTATTCTCCTAATCTGACACCCAGTGATTACTTTTTGTTTCCGAACTTGAAGAAAGAATTGTGTGGACGTCACTTCCGGTCAGATGAAGAGCTTAAGGCAGCGGTTGGCAGCCCCCGCCCATCGGGGCTTGAAGAAATAGATGGGCTGCATGATGCTTCCTCGTAGAGCTGAATTAGAAGCCTCCGTGGTGCAGTGGTTACGCTACTCGCCTTGTAAACCAGGGATCGCAGGATCGATCCCGGGCTTCTCCAGACTTTCGGATGAGTCTTTAAACCGAGGTCCTGTCTCCGTATGACCTTAGCTGTTGGCGTAAAACTAAAACTCACTCACTCACTCACTCGTAGAGCTGAAGCCGGCCACACACGAGTACTAGTAAACCGCTTAGGGGATCTAATCCTGCCCATGCAAAGCGGCCCGATTTGGAACGCCCATGCTTATAGACCGTTTTGGTTTCATTGGGCGACAGGGTTTGAGATGTCATTTCATCTCAACGTCGGGTAAAAGTCCCACGGAATTGGAAGCGATGTCTCCAAAATGACCTATGCAGTGTTGACGGGGACGTTAAACCTTAAATCAAACAAAGGCAGCGGTTGGAGGGTGGATTGGCTCTAAAGACCCTGAATTCTACAAAAAAATGTAAGTTCCGTCTACTGTGGAAAAGAAGAAGTCAAGCGTGACTCTAAGTAGATAAGGCCAGATACTTATTGATCGACCCCTGTATCTCAAACCGCTCGTTAATCAGAGGTGAACTGAAACCGGAGTGCCCGGAGATGAAACACTTGACCGTCCGCGGCAGCACCATAAAGACATTTGTGAAAAACAAAACAAAACAAAAAAAAAAAACGTTAATTTGACTACGAAGCAGAACCTTTATCGAAAATGTCTGACTCGTGTCAATTGTCGGCATTTTGATACTAACTCGTATACGAGCTGGAAATTACGACAATTCATCCGTGTCACACACATAGTACATTCATTTCTGTCCCCAAAACGATTATTATTCCGGTGACAATTTGTGATAATTTGCTTGTTAATGTCCAAAACATGCATTTCGGGTGCTCGTTATAGCCGTATCATTGAGGCGGTTCTAACGAGTACCCACAACATATGTCTTGGAGCAGAAATATGAAAAATAGCGCATATCTCTGCAAAACCCCAGTTTTCTCCATACAAAGTAGGGTTTAGAAGGGTCCTCATTACTCGAAAATGTTTACGTCATGTAAATTTGATTTCTTTTGATTCGAACATGATCAAATTGTTAGTCGTCTCATTACGCGCAAAAAAGACACACACGCACAAACACACAAAAACATGTTATTTCTGCTTTAAAACATAGGCTGTGGGTGCTCGTTAAAACCGACTCAGTGTGGTGGTTCTAACGAGTGCCCTCAGTCTATGTTTTGGGCATACATGATTAAAACATCCCACTTTCTTTATGAGCTAGCGCACAACAAAACCTATGTTGAGGCTTGTGCAACCAGCGAAAACTCAGATCTGCCTGCGCGGTCTGATCAGAGCCTTCGCTGATCGCATGTACCTTCGCTGATCGCCTGTGGGCTTTTCAAAGAGAGATACACGGCATCTCTTGTCATAGTGAGCACATGAGCAGACTGATCCGGTTATTTGAAGGCTACACGTCTTTATGTAGGTTTTGTCGTGCGCTGGCTCTTTGAATATAAATTTGTGGTTAACAAGCCTTAGGGTATTTAAACGCAAGAACAACAAACAAGCATCGCACCCGCACCCGCACAAAACAGACGGAAAGCAAAAAATCCCCAGGAAAAAAACACGATAAGCGTGAGACACAAGAACTTTTACGGAAAAACGCGGACTACAGCTCCACCGATCCTGGACCAAGGATCAATGGTGGACGTAAAAACACACGTCACTAAAACAAAAAACCTCTCACTGCCTAATTATGGACCCGAGCACCATTGCGAAAATCCGTGTGTTGCAGTGGAACGCCCGTAGTCTGTCTGGCAGGGAAAATGGAACAAAACTCGGGGCCTTAGGGAATTATATAGAAACTTTAGGCTACACACCGGAGGTAATAGCTATCCAAGAAACTTTCTCAAAAAAAGATAGTAAACCAACAAAAATTCCAGGATACAAAACCCCGGTCAGTTTCAGTAGGGAAAAGGGGGGCGCGGGGGAGGGCTACCACCTTTATAAAATCAGGATTAGATTCGGAAGAAATTTAGACACACAAAAAAAAAAAGAAATAGAGGTGGTGATTGTCAGAACTTTTGGACAAAAAGAAAACATAGACATTGTAAACTTCTATGCACCACCTAAAACAGTAGTAACGTCTGACGATTATGATGACATTTACAAAAAAAAGGGAAAAAATCAATTTTTCTGGGGGATTTCAATGCCAGGCACGAACTATGGGAGACAAACCACAACCCCACATATGAAAAGCGACGAGGCCTAGAACTGGTCGACTTCATAAATAGCATTGATTACGTAATCCTAAACACGGGGTGTGGCACACGACTCAACGTCGAGCGCGGAAGCACGAGCGCCATAGACTTAACACTGGTTAGCGCATCACTATGCCAATCTAGTGAGTGGCAAGTGGGAGACGACACGATGGGAAGCGACCACTTCACCATCCTGACGTCGCTCAACGTCACTCACAAATGCGTAACGCAACGGCCTGCCGACGTTCGAATTTAGACAAAGCAGACAGGGACCTCTTTAGGCAGAAACTTAAACACATCAACATATCCCTCGAAGGCACGAATATCAATAAGAACAATGAGGATTTTGTTTCGGCGGCATGTGAAAAATCAATACCAAAAACACAACCAAAAAATAAGCAAAAAAACACCTTTCCATGGTGGGATGAAAATTGTAGCAAGGCAGTCAAAATGAAAAACAAAATATATTATAAATATAGGAAAAACAAAACAGCCGCCCTTTTGGAGGAATATAGACGTGTAAGGGAGGAAACAAAATATATTTTAACACAAACAAAACAACAAGCCTGGAGGGATTTTGTATCCACCCTCACATACAAAATGAGCCGAAATCGTATAGGCCGATTTCACTCACATAAACCATATGTAAAATCATGGAAACCATGGTAGCATCTAGACTAACAGCACACATTGAGAAAAATAAACTTTTAGCAAACGAACAATTAGGTTTTAGGAACATAGATCTACCATTGATCAATACACCAGACTGGAATCCGCCATCCGAAAGGCAAAATTAATCAAACACTCTCTGGTAGCGGTTTTCTTGGATTTAGAAAAAGCTTTCGACCTAGTGTGGACTAGGCGGGGGGGGGGGGGGGGGGTCCTTCTAAAACTAAACAAATTCGGAATTCATGGAAAAATGTTAACCTGGATCAGAGACATTTTGACTGATAGAAAAATGAATGTAAAAATAGGTAACGATGTGTCCGGTTTTTATGAATGCGAGAACGGTTCCCCCCAGGGGTCGGTGCTATCTCCTATCCTCTTCAACCTACTAATGAACACACTGCAGAAAAACACTTCACGCATTACCGCTGGAAATATCCATGTTCGCAGATGACGGCTTAGTATGGAAAATCGCGAGAAAACCAAAAAGTGCCATTCCTGCACTACAAAAAGCGTTACATGCCATACATGATTGGGCTTCAAACTGGGGTTTCAAATTATCAACCGAAAAAACAAAAGTGGTGGTTGTCAATAGAAATTTCGCAGACACAAAGGGCATGCCCAGGCTGGCGTATGACGGGCAGGAAATAAAGTACGCGAGTCATTCTAACATGGAGACTGCACATTGAAAATCTGGTGTCCCAGCGGGACCTAAATGTGCTCAGGGCGGTCTCGGGGGCAAACTTTGGAGCAGAGATCAAACTGTACACAGCACTCATAAGAAGCAAAATTGATTATGGCTGCCAAGCATACGCGTCTGCGGTGCCATCACACCTGAAAAACTAGATAGCATACAGGCCGCAGCCCTCAGAATCGCTACTGGGGCATACAGGGGAACGCGGAACCTGGACCTGGAGATTGAATGCAGCGTCATGCCCCTGCACCTGCGGAGGGATGAACTGCAGCTCAAGTACTGGGGCCGCTCAAGCAGTCTTGGGGAAAGTCTCCCCATATGGCCAAATGATCGCCGACACGCCCAATCATGTTAAAAGAGATAACGGTAGGTTAAGAGGAAAGATCCCCTATATTATCAAAGTCCCGGACCTAATTAAAGACCATGCCCTCGAACAGGTCAAAACAGGGAAAAAAAACGTATCCGGAAGTTTTTAATTAAGACGCCTACGCGCAAAAACAATACTAACGGGTGGCATAAAGAAAACTGAAACAACACAGAAAAATGCAATGAGATCGCAGAATCACACATCAGTGAAAGCTATAAGCAAGCGCTTAAAATTTTCCCTGATGGAAGCAAAGATGCTGACAAAAAACGAAACAGGGTGCGCTTTCACAATACCAGAATTAAAGTTCGACCAAAAATTCAAACTTAACCAGCACCTCAAAGTCTACACTGCAGAACTGATAGCCACACAAAAAGCTTTGGAACTGATACAAGAACAAAAACCCGATAGTGTTGTTATACTAATGGACTCATTAAGCTCAGTACAAAGCATAAACTCTGGAAACAGCACTAAAAGACCGGATATACTGCAGGACATTCATATCCTAATACACAAAATACTAAAATAAGGCATCACGCTGAAGATAGATTTGATCCCTCCCACTGCATCGTGCAGGGGAATGAGCGCACAGACACACTGGCCAAAGAAGCTCTGACCCGGGGGAAGGAACTTGACTACCTCCCCATCCCACAAGAACTCTACACAATCATTAAGGCCAGCATCAAAAAGGAATGGGCGCGCATATGACAGAGACAACACGGATTCAGTCACTCGATCTGCCAGTCCTTGACCCCGAAAATATTTCAATATAGCGACAATCGAAAGCTCGATCGCATGATTCCAGGACATTTGCCCCCCAGGACATTTACCCCCAATGAATTAATCTAAAAGTGGACATTTGCCCCCCAGTTGAAAATGCGACCCGGACATTTGCCTCCAGAGCTTATTTTTTGTGTGGACATTTGCCCCCTGTGCTTATTTTACAGGTGGACATTTGCTCCCCAATGCTTATTTCAGAAAGAGACATTTGCCCCCCAGATAGACCAGGACTAACACAAAGGAGAAAAAATCATTATCATCAGAAATGCAAAATGTTAAGCAATAAATTACTCCATCTGTATAAATAATTACCTGCTGTAAATGGCAACCCCTACCTTCACAAGCAGTATAGATCCAGATCAAAACAAAATGTTAGGCAATAAATTACTCCATCTTTATAAATATTAAACCCCTACCTTAGAAAACAGTATAGATCCAGATCAGATGCCATCTGATGAGGATATATACTGTTTGTCGTGCAGTTTGTTAAGCTAACAAAAAACATACAAAGAATGTGATGGTTAATCCTTATCTTGCTGTTCAAGACAACCCCTATCTTTGCAAACAGTGAAGAAGCTTCTGAAGAAGCCATCTGATCAGGATCTACACTGTTTGGCATTCAGTTTATGAATTTGTAGCAATAAATTACATCAAGTAATTTGATTTGTTGATAGACAGAAATGGGAGTGGCTTAAATCAATATTCAGCAAGAGAAGGGTTAATAGTCAACAATGGGAGATGCTTAATTTATTCAGCAGGATAAGGGGTTATGCCAGTCAGCTACAGAACCATATATTGAGTTTGTGCCTCACTGAGGGTCCAATGTCAGACGCCTATTTCTGCAATGGAAACTGAAGTGGTTTTTACACTGGATACACTGGTGGTTAATTCTTGAAGTAATTGAAATGATCTTGAATGGGCAGTTATTTTAACATGCACCTGGATTAGCTAATTAGTAAATTGTTAACAAAGTTATTCTTGATGCAAGTTAATGGTAATGCAAGACTTATTTTTATTTATTTTATTTAGAGATAATACAAAAATATGGAATGGTAGATGTATCAGGCAGCGGGTTGGGGAGGGGGGGGTGCAAATGTCCCTTTCTGAAATAAGCAGTGGTGGCAACTGTCCACCTGTAAAATAAGCACTGGGGGGCAGATGTCCATACCAAAAATAAGTTCTGGGGGGCAAATGTCCGGGTCACATTTTCAACTGGGGGGAAAATGTCCATTTTTAGATTAATTCATTGGGGGCTAATGTCCTGGGGGGGGGGGGGGGCTAACGTCCGGAGATCCGATCGCATATATACACGACTAAGACTTGGGGTCAACGGACTAAATGCACACAACATCTTCTATAACGAGGCCGATCCATTATGCGGGCACTGTGGCGGGGTGGAGAGTGTTCAACACTACCTCGCAGAGTGTTCCGCACCCGGTCCCGCTAGAAGGGAACTAAAGGGAGAACTGACAGCATTAGGATACCAAGGGGAGATAAACGCGATTTCTTTGCTCAATCTAATGTCACAGGAAATGAGGGACGCGGTCTTCCTGTCTTGCTGCTGTTGAGGCGCGTGTGATTAAATGTTGTGATAGGTTCTTTGAAAGATCAGGAAGGAATCTGTTTTGGTCTATAAAAAATTCGAATGGGGTTTTGGGTAAATTTGGGTCCAGCCATTTTCGTGCTTCGGGTCTGTCTGCTTGCGGCTTTTCCGCTCTTTGCGCTACGCTTCCTCGTAGTCTTATAGAGGGAGGGCTTAACGATTTAATTGGGTGGGCTTTTCACAGAGAAGATTCTCTCTATCTTGCATGTAATGTCGGAGGTGCATTTTTCGCTTCTAGGGAGCGTAGGAATTATACACTTTGGTCGTGTCGGGGGTCTGTGATTCCCTCACCTTTCTACTTGACAATATTTATATTAGATTCGGTACTAAGTTGTTTGGGCGGGTTGTGGACGTTCCGGTGGGTGCGAATTGCGCACCTCTTGTGGGTGGTCTGTTCTTGTGTTGTTGTGGGGGGGGGGGGGGGCTTCGTGTTATCGCTTTCCGTTGGTGGCCGGTCTTGGATTATTGGGGCTTTTGGCTCCACTTCTGGATGTTTGGATGATTTATTAGGTGTTGGTGGTGCCTGTTTCGCTGGTTTGGTCGGTCGGATTTGCCCCCCGGAGCTTCGGTTGAGTGGGGCGAATTCTTCTGATGCAGAGGCCCCGTTTTTGGATTTACATCTATCTATTGTAGATGGGTTTGTTTCGTGCGGAGTTTGTGATAAACGCGATGACTTTGATTTTGGGATTGTGGGTTTTCCTTTTTTGGATGGTGATGTTCCTCGTGCGCCGTCCTGTGGCGTTTGTGTTTCGCGGTTGGTTCGGTTTGCTAGAGTGTGTAGTCATGTAACTGACTTTAACACTCGTAATAAATTATTAACGGCTGGGCTTCTTAATCAGGGTTATCGGTGCCATAAACTACGCAGCGCCTTTTCAAAATTTTATAGACGCCATTCTGATTTAATTGCGGATGACTTCAGCGCCCGGTTTCGTGGGGTCGTTCTTCGATATAAAAGGATTGGGTACAACATGGATGTTATACGACAGACTGCATGCATGGTAGTTAAACCAATCACGGTTGGCAACTTTGCTTCCCTCTTTAATTGCACGCCGGTGGTGTTACATGTGGGTTTACGGCGTCCCGCAAACCCCCATGCTGACAAGACAACCGAGCGTGATCTCTGACAGGTGTACGGGCAGCTGTGGGGTAAGGCACAAGAAAAATGTTAGATGAATGACATGAATTATTTACAGTATCTACATACAACACTTACTAACATAAAACATCACAATTTGTTGCTTCTGTAGCCAACTCACGACGTCCGCTCCGAAGGCAAAACACTGTTCTGTGCTCGGAACGGGTGACGTGAATACCTACAGAAGCAAACAACAAAAACAACAACAAAAACAAAAAAAGAAACAACACAAGACGCGACTGGCCAGTTTATAACTTAGGGTGAATCCCCCACTCGCGTGAAACTTCCTCTCGCGAACTAGTAGAACTAGTCTATCAACATAGTTGATAATCCTAGGTTTAGCGATCACGTTTGCTGATCAGACGTTTAGTGATCGTCCAAATAACCTGCAGGTAAGTTGACCTCTTCCATGGTCTCACATTTGTTTACAACGAACAATGATTTAGAAGATTCTGCTTCTATCCTGGTAGGCGCTGATTACGGCGGTCTGTCCGCCCTTGCTGGACCCTAACGCCTAGCGTCGTACCAGTACCTGCTGCTATGAAGCAGGGAGCAGCAGGTCACACATTGTTGTGCCTGCAAATTACGATAACGGGACTAGAAACGAGTCACAAAACATACATGCTATATCATGATCCCCCTCCCGGAGAAGTAAGAATATGTTCATGCATACACCGTTATTGCGCATGCGCCGACCAGACATACAGGCTGATTAGTGCATGCGACAAATAACCGTACAGCAGAACTCAACTTGACTGTGCATCAAATTATCAGCACCCAGCGCTTGACACAATAATACTCAAAGTTCATGTTTCCTTACTGAGCACTACAGAAATCAATTAATGCTCACTACTACTGAGCATGATACTCATCAAATTTGTGCTCACTACATTATCACAAGTAAGAGGCAATTGAACAGACCACGCCTTTGCGCTACCTGGCCAGCTGCCAATTACAGGAAACATAACAATCTCTATTTCATATCCTTCTCCGCGACACGGCCCACAAATATAGCTATTCACAAATTCAATACATTAATAACAGATAGAAACTACAACAGAAGATTTTCATCTATAATCCACAACATTTGTTAGTGTCTCATAAGGGCCAACACTGTTTGCCGTAAATTCTCTCTGTATTTGGTAGGCACCCCGTCACAACCGTCCTCGCGACGCCGATGACGCAGCTGACGTCATCCCCGCCGCTCAGGCCGTTATGACGTGTGGCGACCAAATACTCCCACTTATCATCATCACGTTCTTTATATGTACATACATGCACAAACTGAGTTATCAGACAAAAACGGCATCATTACAAAATGAACTCGTAATTCTTCTTGAACAAAATTATTTCTAATCAACGTGAACATGCTTGTAAAATAAAATTCATTACGGTTCATCATCACGGATAACCCAACAGGCTCTTGTAACAGTTTGCCCTGATGATGAAGATGTGGTTAAACCCGTCTTAAGTTTACGTCCCCTCTACACCTAATATCATGTTTGGACGGAACCACGGTTTTCTAACCACAGCTAGTCAAAAGTCATGGATCAAACAAGTGACCCGGCGTTTATTAATAACATTCTACAAAAGGGGTCTAAATGCCTAAATGAATCTAGAATGAGCGGGTGTCCAAACTTTACGTCTCACCAACATCTAGGGTCAGCATGAGACAGGACCTCACTTAGAAAGACTCATTCTACTACTGGAGAAGCTTGGGATCAATTCTGCGACGTCTAGCTGGCAAAGCTAGTAGCCTAATCACTACAGGCCACAACAGTGAATTCAGAATAGGCTTCAGAAAGTTGGGGTATACTAGAAGTAAACCCCTCCAAAACCTACAAGCATGTTCATACAAAAATAATACTAAACATAGATTTAACATACCTTTCAATATACTTTCTATTTCCCCGTCACAATGTTGTGTTCACTCTTTACAACTTGACCTGTTGCTAAAGTGTCCGTTTTTTTCAGGGTTTATATATCTATGAATACTACCGGAAAATCATGCCTACTCATATTATCTTGCTCAATTCGTGGCGAGGTGGAGATACCGGCCACAAACAAAGCCAGATAGCAAAAATCGAGCAGATAATGGATTTGCGTTCAAATAGTATATTTCCCATAGGAAAAAATGATGAAACGACCCTATAATCAATGACATGACTCCTGTCAAAACGAACACCCACACAACACGTGACGGGAATAAAAATCATATATGGCACAATTTGGCGGTTGGCGATTTTTAGGCAAATTCTATAGGACTCGGCCTTTTAGCGGCCCCCTGTATTGTAAAACAGCTCTCTATAAACCACTCATGCATACATCGTATGATATGTGCATGACTTGTTCATGGAGCCGCACAGTTTGCGTACCATATTTCACCTAAAATATTTCACTCGCACCGCCCTACCATATATCTACTAAAATAATTTAGATGTGCATAAGCACCAGAGAGGTTTCCTATTCCATCTCGTAACAGGTGGGTCAGGCCTCAGATTCTATGACGGTTCCAACGTAAAGGCTTATTGAGAATTAGAGAGATCTAATTCAAGGTAATGTTGGTTGGTGCCTGATGCTCTGTCTCTGGTCGGGCCCATCGGAGTCTAACTGTTGTTTTTCTTTTGCTCCAGCATTTCAGTGGTTTCTTGCTGTCGAGTCCTCACCGTTGTCTCACCTCTGTAGTTCTTTGATTATTTGTGTTCACGGAGATGTTGCACTGATGAGTTAGGAGGCCTTCATGCGGACTGAACAAATTATTTGTCTAAATCGCGATGGAAGTAGGGGCGGGGATTGTGGCCACGTAAAATCGATTTAAGCCCCCCAGTGGAAATCTTTCCACTGACCGTTCCAAGGCGGTTCTTCTGTGGCGATTTATTTATGTTGTCGTTTGTTACTTACTGTGTGTATCACTTGTGTTTTTTTTTTATTTTGGATGGCCATATGGCCATTTTGTGGGAAAGTAACTGTCGTTATGGCCTTCCTTTGTTTAGGTTTCCAATATGGTCTGGTCGCTTAATGTTTGTGTTTCTTTCCCTTTGGTGTCTTTGGTGGGTGGAGTAAGTTAATTGTATCGATTCCTGATCTTCGTTTTACTTCTACTTTCAGTTTCTTTGAGAAAACATCCTACCTGGACAAAATATAGCGGAAAGCTAAGGGCGCAGACTAAATTTACTGGCATTGTACCGAGAGTCACACAAATATGCATGCATGCGTGTACATACATGTATCCCCAAGCGTATGTATGCATGAGATCGGATGCCTAGATGAAAGAGCACGTATGACAAAGTAGATGCATGGAATGAAAGCGTATGTATGTACCCCTAAAACAAACACCTAACAACCCGACCTCCCGCACAACAAAGTGCAAAGCGAGCGGCCAGGGGCGTGCAATACAAAACATCTGCAACCACTTAGCAGCACAGCAATAAACAACAGAAGAAAGACTAACCACAAAATGGCTAGAAACTTTACGTCTCGAATCCCCAGATTGGATATAAGGCGCATAACACGTAATAGTAAACGTGTTCAGCAATCTTTAGACACGTCTTCCAAATTGCAATGAAACTTACAATCAAAATAACTGTTGAACTATCCCCTTAATGATAAGTACAAACTCGGAGCCCATCCCGTAAATAAAAACAACCCACACCCCTTTTCGGCAAACCGAACAATCTCAAGGCACAGCACCGCTAAAACGTAAATGCAGTGCAAGCACGGAGCCAAAACCTTTAGAATGGAGTTCTAAACTACTACAACTAAATTACGTTGCACAAAAACAGAGGCTCACATTGGAACTGTGCAACAAGCCCACATGTCGCAAAAGAAAAAGAACGCACGGCCCAAACACCCCAACAATTAAAGATGCCCATAAGCGACAGGACACATGCACCCCTGTAGCAAATGGAAGGACAAAATATAAGCCCCCCCCCCCCCCCCCCCCCCGAAACCTAGAAAGGTCACGGCATCATTTCACACACATCTCGGGACGGAGCGCGGCGAATGGCTGCAAGGCAAGGGGATGCCCGTTGCCCCGAAGACACCTGGGAAGTGAGGCGACAAACTCCACCTACAGGACCCTTTCCTGCTCTGACTCGGTCCGGTATGTTGACAAGCAAAAAATCATAACATCGAGCAGAAGACGATTTCGAGTGACTGCGGTGGACATGCGATAGACACGGACAGACGGGGCAGGAGCCGAGCGATGGTCTCCCCATTCACCGGCAACGGATAATAAGGGTACCACCGAGCGGCTACGGTATAGTGCCAGCCGCGAGGATGGATTCGTTCCCTGGGACCCCACCGCGACACGGGTAAACTGGAAAACAACAACAACAACTTAGGGTATTTATTACATGGACTTGGTAACGTGACAACCAAAGCCAAAGCGTTGTTTTCTTACATGCTTTTCAATGAATGATAGCGATTTCTTTGCGATATCTTCACTGTTACGATTTATATTTTTCACTTCTTGTGAATTCGATGTATCCTAAAACAATAACATATATTCTCTGTTTGTGAAAAGTCAATTAGCTAAACGTTATTAGTATAGTGTGTGACAGAAATTACGTCATGCATATTTTCACGTCATTCCAACATTGATGATGTCACTTTTTAAACCTACGCAACGTAAATAATGCACGCGACGCCAGACGAGCTTAGCAACTGCGGACATTATTTGAATGCAAATTTCAAGTGAACCATCTGATAAAGTTACATTCCAAGCTGTATTCCAGGTGCACACGTTCAGCTTACACCCAATATTATCATGATTATACCAAGTTAACACTCTAAACACCTCTAAATGGACGCGAAATAGCCTTGGAAAAAAATTGTTCTCTGTGATGATGGCTGACGCTTTGAAATTGCGTTACAAATTACAGTTTAAAGCATGAAAGAAAAAGATTTTTTTTTCAGTGTAAGATCAATTTTTATTTCACTCATGGAAACCAAAAGAAGCATTTTCTCTCGTGGCTCCGCCACTCTTGTTCATTCGGTGAAAAAAAATAGATCTTACACGAAAAAAAAATCAAATATCCTCTATTTGTCAAACTGGTAACCCTTATCTGTGAAACAAAACCTTTAGGCCAATATTTCAAGATTAGCATTCGACCAGTGTTGACCTGGGGCCAGTTGTTCAAAGCATCGTTAGCTTGACGAGCTTGTTAGTGTTAATATTGTCAAGTCACTGTTCTAGCAAGTACAATATTTAAAACTGTGGTATTTTTGCTTGAAAAATGTGAGCAGCTTTTGCTTTTGCAAAAGCTGCTCACATTTTTCAGCAAAAATATTAGCATATTTGCCGTATTAAATGATCAAAGATTTAACGATATGTTAACTAACGACCTTGTTAGTTTTGAACAGCTGGCCACTATAGTGTCAAGACCTGTAAGCTTCTTATAGAAACTTTCGTAGTATATGATATTGATAAGGTTCAGAACAAGAAATACCAAACTTTATGCAGAATTTTAGATGGAATATTTGAAGACAAGATTTGAGCGATGGATATAAGAGAGCATTTTAAAATAAAGTAGTATGCCCAGGCATTGTATTCGCCCAGTCCAACCAAACCGCTCCGATGAATATCAGAGAGCATTTTAAAATAAAGTAATATGCCCAGGCATTGTATTCGCCCAGTCCAAACAGCTCCCACTGCACTTTGGTGGAACATTGGGGTTGGCGGGGGGGGGGGGGGGGGGGTGCGTTTTAACCGCCGCCACAGTTCATTTGATACCCCCGCAGTGACGTGCAATACATATATACTCTACAAAATGACATCCGGGAGCAACGAACACACTTATCGCTCTTGAGCATAGTATAGAAATCATGATTTGCAGTCGTATTGGCACTGATTTCTATACATTTTCAGCTCATTTTTCGACCAGCCTTTTAAATTTCAAAAACAGGCAGTGCTTCATTTTCTACGG
The DNA here is from genome assembly GCA_963580285.1 of Lucinisca nassula. Taxonomy (NCBI): domain Eukaryota; kingdom Metazoa; phylum Mollusca; class Bivalvia; order Lucinida; family Lucinidae; genus Lucinisca; species Lucinisca nassula. Next base: position 14,936,720 of record OY757024.1, read on the forward strand.
TGGGGCACCGGCAGTCCAACTCCATTTGCTTTTGTTGGACAAACTGCCACGATTTGCAGCCCAGAAGCACTTAACCTATGTCTTGTTGTGGAGCTATGGAGTTCTGTCCGCTTGACCATGGCAGACATAAAAAGCCTTAACCTTAACGAACGAACGAATGTTAACACATTATTTTAAAGACACATTTTTTCTCTATATAAAAGGGGTGGCCTGTTACATAATCTCCAATAATCAAGTCCTTCGGACCATAGGGCACATCAAAGGCTTATCTTATCTAAGTGATTATGAGGTGATTATGTGCAGAGACTCTCTGAGAGATATGTTTAAAAGGGGGCTCTATAAGGGGAACTTGTGTGATGGTATATTTTTTACTGAGATTTTTTCCAACAAAATGTTGTTTTAAATTACTTTTTTTTTTTTTATTTTTTAAACAAAGTAAAGGAAAACTCTGACAGTCATTGTTTCATTGATTCAAATCTGAAAAGAAGTAAACTTAATGAATTTATTATTTCAAGATTGTGTTTGTTCGTTTGATTTGAGGTTTAACATCCCGGACAACACTGTATAGGTCATTTTGGAGATGTTGCTTTCAATTTTTTGGGGACATTTACCCGACACTGAGATGAAATGACATCTCAAGCCCTGTCACCCAATAAAACCAATATGGTTTATAAGCATGGACCGCGATTTAATCATTCAATGAACATTTATTTATTTATTTGGGGTTTGGAGGGGTATACATTATTTTTCTTATTTCTCCTCAAAAGCATATATTGTCCTTTTGTACCAAATGGAATCTTCCTACTAATATATAGCAGGATTCCATTTCAAAATTTAGGGGAGTCGGGTTGTTTTTTTATCAAAATGTAATCGGAAAATGACTGAACCTTTAGCAAACAGTGGAGGACCTGATCTACACTGTTTGCCAGGGTATACCTGTTTTGGGGTTTCTGTGTCACTTGAGTTTTCAAAGCTGGAAATCTATAGTCAAATCTTCGAAACTCGAATACCCATTTCTCAAAACAAAAGGTAATTCAAAAGGAGACAATCGGAATAATAATTATTCAATTGCTCGTGTGTATATGTTTTAACTTAATGGCTTTCTTTTATCATTAAAATATTTGTAGTTATAGTTGATATCATCATTTGCCTACAGCAATTTAATTGCGGTTAATTATTGAATTTCTGGCAATAAATATTTCATTATGTAATATAAACACATGCCTTAACTTCATTAGATCAACGGGTAGTTGAAAAATAAATGAAATCTTCTTAAAACTAGAGAAAGCGACCACTGGGTCACGTATACCCCCGGCCAGTACCATACTCAGATACATCTTTTGAGCTTGTATGTTATATGAATGAAGATGTCAAGAAGCTATAAGAATATATAAATGTGCGTGTAAAAGCTAAATCAAACATAAAATTTCTAATGGACCAAGGGAGTGAGGGCATCAAAGTTCCTGAAGAGGTGGGGGGTATCAATGTTACTGAAGCAGCAGGGTGGGGTATGCATGAATGAAATCTTTGGACTGGTACATTGATACAAGTATCAACTGAATTTGTCTTAGAGTTTAGAACATACAGGCATCTATAAACTTTGTCATAAAAATTTAACCAAATGTAAAATTTCTAAGTCCGTGACCTTGACCTCAAGGTCACTGTGGGGTGTGTGTGTGTGTGGGGGGGACTTGCATCAATTAATTCTTTAGACCAGTATGCAACGTCAGTGTAAGTATCAATTAAATCTATCAAAGGGTTCAGAAGATACAATCTCTTAGAAACTTTGACGCAAAACTTTAACCAAATATAAAATTTCTAAGTCTGTGACCTTGACCTCAATGTCACTGTGGGTAGTTGGACATGCATCAATGGAATTTTTAGACCAGTATGTAACTTCAGTGTAAGTATCAACTAAATCTATCAAAGGGCTCAGAAAATACAATCTCTTAGAAACTTTGACGCAAACCTTTAACCAAAATGTTAACGGACGGACGGACGGACGTTCTCACGAATGTATACTTATGTGGCTATTTTTGGCAGGATTGATACTTAAGTGGCTACTTTTAGCCAAAGAAAAG